>JAOTQH010106899.1:0-26134 GCA_025631255.1 Cornus kousa | reverse complement strand
TATATATATACATATATATATATATATAAATATTTTGTAAAAGTCTAGATCAGGAATGAAGTTAAGTTTATGGAATGTAAAATAACTTGAGAAAAGTTAATTAATTAATTAATTAATTTTCTTGATATTTTATAAAAATCTACTTGAAGTTAAGTTTATGGTTTGTAAAATAACTTTCCAAAGTTGATGTGTTAGTTGTTTTTGTTAAGTTCTATTTTAAATTTTTGACAATCAAACATCAAATAATAAAAATATATTTTACATCCAAACAAATAGAACTTCAATGACTATGAATTTTAAATCATATTATAGCATACAATCATTCAATTCAACAGATTTTTTTTAGAGAGTATCACTACTAATTATATTTTTTGTGCATTGTGTGATGCAATTTAAGAGTGATACTGAGATTCTTCTCTTTTTACTTTTATTGTTCATTTTTATATCTTTCCACCATTTGCTTTAGAAGCCAAACCCCAATCTGATTAAACTTTATTCTGCGCCTATAACCCTACTCAAGAAGGCTAAAACAAAGTCACATAATACATTCCTCCTTCAATCATCCAACACACACCAATTGAACCAAAATCAACCAAAGCCATTAGAGTACAATTTCCACAATTCAAACCCTTAAATTTCAAGCTCTCCACTAAATTTTAGCTGCAAAACCCAACAATAATAAGCCTTGAAAAGCAACACTGTCCTACGTTACCAAATGAAACTTGAAAGAAAACTACTTTTGCGTAGGCCCTGCTGAAGGAAAATGCAATCACACCAATGATATGGTTGTGTTAACCAAATCAAACTTGTTACTCAGAAAAAACAAGCCGAAAAGAATGTCGTCATTGATGCAACACAATACTAAAGAGGTGGGAGAAGGAAGATAAAGCAACAGAGATCACATGTATAACAAACAGCATTTCCCCTGTAAGCTCTGAAAGATGAAAACAGAACCGAGTCCGAGAGCTGTGAGCTCTGAAAGAAAGAATATACATAATCAAAGTAACCTTGACAGAAATATCATCAAACCAACGCGAGAGGCTCCGTGAAGACAAAAGCATCAAAAAATTCAAATTGCAAAGAACCCTTTCTATTAAATTTTCCATGTGCCAAATTATGAAGCACCTTGAAAGTCTTATCCTTAAACTAATAAGATAAGACATTACCGGATACGTACAACAGCAGCGACGACTCATCTTCGTCATCTTCTCGAATAAGACTAAGTATAGAGTAAGCAGATGGGTAACGGTGGCTCAAACCTACCCCTGGAATTGCATTTTTGGAATTCCAAGATCAACACGATACTTCACGTACCATTCAGAGTAGTCCCTTTCCATCTCAAAAACATCAAATTGCCTCACCAAAGTACCTATCCATCTGCTTCGGACAGACCGGAATACTCGGCAATGTTCGGAGACACTCATGATCAACATCAAAGCGAAAAGAAGACGACCCACTGACACTAATCCAATGAATTCCAAAAGACCCCATCAGTGAGCAACATATCATATGAGGTCGCAATGAGCAGATTTCGATGGATCAAAAGCCAAACTAACACAGAAAACAGTAGAAGATTCAACTCCAGTGGGAAGTGGAAGTGTTGAGTATTGCTTGGTGGTGGGATTGTATACATAATAATTAGGAGTTGACTTTCCTACTAATTTTCGGAAAAAAGAACAGAGAAATAAACCATTGCAAGACTGTAAGACTTTGATACCTGAAGGATCGTCAGCGAAATTGAGAGATAGAAGGGGGGCTCCTGAGGGATTGTTGTTGCTGAACGAAATGAACTCGAATTCAGACTGCGAGGAGTTTTCCCGGAGAAAGAGGCTGGAGGGTCTGATGTTTGGGTGTCGCAGAGTGTGGAGGAAAGATAAGCGGGAGTCAGAGATAAGAGAGAACCAGTGTTTGGACACGGATCTAAACGGATCAGAGACCTAAGGGGCTGCGCAGATGAGGATCTCCATCAAGAGGTCGTTGTTACCGGAGATTGTGGTGGCAGCTAAGGACGGCGTTTGGTGGCAATCCTCCTCCTGTGAGGAGGTTACGTTGTCACTGCCTCTGATAGGTAACATTTTTTTTGTCGATTCCAGTGAGGAGACTACTATACTAGTAGTAGTAACAGTGTAACACTTGCCAATATAAATGTTGCCCTCCACGATATATATCATGGAGGTGTACCCATCAGAGTTGGTTGCAACTTGCCAACCCTTCTTGGTTGAAAAATAATGACATTATTTTAAGTTGGTTGCCATTAAAAAATGATTGTTAGTTCAATCATTCCAGCTGTACATCCATTCCTTTCCTTTCATCGTTTTTCCAAGGACTTCTTGATTGTAAAGGGCCAGGCCAGATTATTGTTATGATCGTTATTCGATGTTATTGATTATCATACACCGTCATTTGTCTGTCTTAAATAAGAAAGTCAATCGATGATTAAGATAAATCAAGTTTTTTTTTTCTTCATTTTTATGCAGAAATCTGCATGTTTCTTCTTCTTAAATGTCTTCACACAGACACGGACTAAAGTCTACGAATGAACATATATAATAATTTCACTCAAGTAAGTCGTCATAGGTCAGGCTTTAAGTAGTCTGTGACTCATAGTTTTTCTATTAAATGACTATGAATAGAATTACTTAAACGTCTACATAGAGTATGCAGTGATTCAATTTCATAGAGAAAAAAGTTTTAGAGAATACTACTAATTATATCTTTTATGCATTGTGTGATGCAATTTAATCTCCAAGACTGATGCCTTAAAGACCCTAAGAGTGACACTAAGATTCTCATTTACTTTTATGGCTCATTTTTATAACTTTCCACCACTTTCTTTAGAAGCCAAAATCATTCTGATTTAACTTTGTCTTGCTCCTACAACCCTACTCAAGAAGGTTAAGACATTCCTCCTTCAATCATTCAACACACGCCGAAAGAACCAAAACCAACCAAAGCCACTTTAAGAGTAGACTGTCCACACAATACAAACCCTTAAATTTCAAGCTCTCCACTAAATTTTAGCTGCAAAACCCAACAATAATCAGCCTTGAAAAGCAACATTGTCCTATGTTACGAAGGCTTCAAAAAATGAAAATTGAAGGAAAACTACTTAGTGTAGGTCCTGCAGGAGTAAACTTGAAAGTCTGAAACTATGATTTATCTGTTCGGCTAATATGCAACTCTGTCCCATGTTACGAAGGCTTCAAGAACTTATAGATGATATATACACACACAAACGACCTAAAGCCTAACCTACAACTTCAAATTACTTTCTTTTCAAGTGTTTAATAAATTTCATACTTTCAAGCACCAACATTGAATACTACATCCAATTAAGATCTCAATAAACCAATTGACATTACATCTAATATCATTGGTAAAACTACCATTCTCGGCATGAAATGATGCCAGAGGCTGCAACAAATCTCTCTTTCAAGTGACTTATTTCTCTTTTTAGGGTATCACAATACTGCCTAACTATCCTTAGAAACAAAAATTGCTTTCAGTCATAAGAAACCCATGACTCAAGGTCTATTTTTCACCATGGCTTCAACATTGAGTTGGGATTTTTGAACAATAAGTATTTCACAATCCAATCAACATTGAGATCTCTTCCTCGTAAATAAACTATAGTTCCCAAAATGGCCACGTGATAGAGCGCACGTATGGACCAGAATTAGCTAAACGCACTTATTTTACTAAAATTTAAGTGTGTTCAGTTTCATATTTGTATGCATTTTTTCTTTTTTCGATAAGTAAATTTCTTTTTGATAAAGGTTGACCAATTTATTCACCAATAAATGATGTTCTGCCTCAAAGACTAACATATTAAATGAAGTGCAGTCAAAAGAAAGGTTAACTCTAAAATCTAGGAATTTGACCTTGCTAGCTTAGTGGTTCATCGTAGCAAATTAGCAATAGTAAGACAAATATAAAAGAAGCCATGAGCTCAAACAGAACTGAGTCTGAGAGATGTGAGCTCTGAAAGAAAGAATGTACATAACCAAAGTACTCTTGATAGAAATATCATCAAACCAAAGCCAGAGACTCCGTGAAGATAAAAGCATCAAAAACGTCATATTTCAAAGAACCCTTTCTGTGAAGTTCTCCAGGTGCCAGATTATGAAGCACCTTGAAAGTATTATCCTTAAACTTATAAAATAAGACCTTACCGGGTACGTGCAACACCAGCGAGGACTCATCTTCATCGTCTTCTCGAACAACACCGAGTATGGAGTAAGAATGATCCATACCATGAAGGTAATGGGGGCTCAGAACCATCTCTGGAAATGCATTTATAATTTTAACAAGATCAACACGATACTTCACAAACCATTCAGAGTAGTCCCTCTCCATCTCCAAAACATCAAATTGCAATTTCCGAGTCTCATAAATCTCTATGAAATGCAAATGGCCATTACACTCACCAAAGTACCTATCCGTCTGCCGCCGGCAAACGGGAATACTCGGCATTGTTCCGAGACACTCATGATCAACATCAAAGCGTAAAGAAGACCCATCGACACTAATCCAATGAATCGAGCCGTTCCAAAAGACCCCACGAGTAAGCCGCATATCAGATGAGGTAGCAAAGGTATTCTTATATGACCTCCAAGACCGAGTCTCCGATGAATATATATCGATACGGTAACGATATGCAGAAGTAGTACAAATGCAAATAACCTTATAATGAACAGATTTGAATGGATCAAAAGCCAAACTAATACAGAAAACATCAGAATATTTAGTTCCAGTGAGAAGTGTTGAGTATTGCTTGGTAGTGGGATTGTATATATAATAATTAGGAGTTGTGTTTCTGCCAAATTTTGGAAAGCCAGAACAGAGCAACAAGCCATTGCAAGACTCTAACATTTTGATACCTGAAACGAAATTGAGAGATCTGAAGGGGGCGTTCGAGGGATTGTTGTTGCTGAACGAAACGAACTCGAATTTGGACTCGAAGGTGTTTTCCCGGAGAAAGATGCCGGAGGGTCTGACGTATGGGTGTCGCAGAGTGTGGAGGAGAGAGAAACGGGAGGCGGAGATGAGAGAGAACCATTGTCGGGACACGGACTTGAACCGGATCAGAGACCTAAGGGGCGTGCGGACGAGGATCTCCGTCAAGAGGTCATCGTTGCTGGCGATTGTTGCAGCGGCTGACCACTGCATTTGATGGCAGTCCTCCTCCGGTGAGGAGATTTTGTTGTCGCTGCTTCTGATCGGTAACATCTCTTCTTTTTGGGACTCCCGTGGGGAGACTACAATACTAGTTGCCAATATAATTTGCACCTTGCAAGCCCCCTATCGGTTGAAATTTAGTAATTTCATTCTTTTAAATGGTTACCATATTAAAATTGTGCATTAAAATAATAATATTTTTTAATGTGTTTTAAAAAGGGATAAAATTTTATGTCAGGTTCAAAATTTTCAAAAATATTATAAAAAAAATTATTTTTCAATTACCACATAAAAACCTTAATTTTCAGTTGTGTCAAACAGTACCTAAAGTACCACCACTTGCTTAAATAATTAATAATTTTTTTTATGGACTTAAATCTTAAAACCTACAATTCTATTATTATTATTATTTTTTATTATTATTATTTTTATCATAAAACCGTTTTTAAGTATTACAAAGTTATTATTTTACTCCAATTCTGTCAATACACTGTTAATGGATTGTTAAATGACTAAATTACTCTGATGATATACCACATTATTTTAAAAAACTAAAATTCATATTTTACAAATTACAACATTATTCTTTTTTAACAAATAAAAATAAAAATTGGTAGCATATGATTGGTACATGTTCTTGCAGGGTAATGTTGTCACTAAAATTTGATTGCGAATGCATGTGAAGAACACGTGCTAGGTTAACGTCACAAACCTAATAGAATTGAGACAAACTAATAACTTTGTGATAATGTTAGAATTTTTACAAATAAGTTAGGATTTTTAGATTAAAAAATATAAAAATAAAATAATAATAGTATTGAAGGTTTTATGATTTAAGCGCTTGTTTTTTATAATTATCTTTTATGTATTGTGATGCAATTCAAGCCTAAGGAATGATGCCTAAAGTACCACCACTTGCTTTAGAAGCCAAATCCCAATCTAATTAAACTTTGTTTTGCTCCTATAAACCTATTTCACAAGGGCTAAGACATTACTCTTTGAATCATTCGACATACAACAAAAGAATCAAAAACAACCAAAGCCACTTTTGGAGTACACTGTCCACAATTCAAACCCCAAAAATTTCAATGTCTCCACTAAATTTTAGCAGCAAAACCCTACAATAATCAGCCTTGAAATACAACACTGCTATGTTAGGGCTTCAAAATAGAAAATTGAAGGAAAAACGCATGGTTTCGGCCCTGCTGAAGTAAACTTGAAAGGTTAAAAAATACTGTAATAATTTAAACTTGAAAATCTGAAACTATGATTTATCTGTTCGCCTAAAATGCAATCACACAAATGATATGGTTGTGTTAACCAGAACAACTTGATTCTCAGCATAATCAACCATTCAAGCCGAAAAGAATTTCATCGTTGATGCAACCCAATTCTAAAGGTGGGAGAAGGAAGATAAAGCAACGAAGCTCACATATATAACAGCATTTCCCCATGCCCTATGAGAAATCAGGAAAACATACCCTCGAAGTTGCAAACAATTTCATGCAGAGGGAAAAGAACTGATATATAAGCAAGCATCCACAAACGATTTAAAGCCTAATTTACAACTTCACTCTACTAAGAAAAACACAGACTTCGTCCAAGTGTGGCAGAAGTAGCTCGAGGCATCAAAAGTTGTCCCACCCTAAAGCTACCAAGAATGGTTCAACGTGATAGATACACCAACACTACGAAAATTGAGCCAAGCCATATTTCATCGAGTATCATTGAAGACTCAAATTACTTTCATTTCAAGAGTTTAACAAAATCCATATACTTTCCAGCACCAACAATGAATAATACATCCAGTGATATAGTACTAATTTAAGATCTCAACATACCAGTTGGCATTATATCCAATACCATTGGTAAAGCTACCATAATGGGCATGAAATGATGACCGATGGTGCAATAAATCTCTCTTGAGGGACTTATTCCTCTATCTTACCAGAATCATCCCATCAAAGAAACCATCAAACAATACTATGTATTAGCTTTATAAACTTATGTTACAAGTCTGTAAGTATTCTATTGCAACACTGCATAACTATCCATAGCTACAAAAATTGCTTTCAATAGTGAGAAATCATGACTCGAGGTCTATTTTGCCAGAGTTCCAACATTGAGTTGAATTTTTTTTAGTAAATATTAGAGTGAAACTAAAAAGTATTGGTCGAATTATTAATCTTGCAGGGTCAATGGAAGGACTGGTGAGTATTTGACAATCCAATCAACATTGAGATCTCTCTCATAAATAAACTACAGTTCACCAATGGTCATATGTTTTTTTTTTTGCACCAGACCAATGGTCATATGTTAAGAGAACCTATGGACCAGAATTAGTTAAATGCACTTAATATGCTGAAATTTGACCTTGCAAGCTTGTAGCAATCATAGTCGAATATATAAAAAGTTTAAACAACCAATTCATCCAAACTACCATGGACAATATCCAGCAATGGTAGGGGAGAAAATTAAGAAACTGTGCATAACAGATTCAATAAGAAAGAAAAATTAATAATGTACATCACCAAAGTAACCTAGACAAAAACATCATAAAACAAAAGCGTGAGTCTCTATGTAGATGTGAGCATCAAAACGTTCATATTGCAAAGTATCCAATTTGTGAATTTTTTCAGGTGGCAAATTAAGAAGCTCCTTGACCGTATTATCCTTAAATTTATAAGATAAGACCTTACCGGGCAAGTGCAACAGCAGCAATGACTCATCTTCATCATCCTCTCGAACAAGACCAAGTACACGGTAAGAATAACAAACCCTACCACTCCGAAAGTGATTTACAATTCCAACAAGATCAACATGATACTTCACAAACCATTTAGAGTAGTCCCTCTCCATCTCGAAAACATCAAATTGGGTGGTGGTGAGACATTCCTTTATAAGATGCAAATGGCCAATAGACTCAAACAAGTGCCGACTGTATATGTTATCCCCAGGAACTAAAATCTCAGGCATTTCTACGAGACTCTCATCATCAACATCAAAGCGAAAGTAAGACCCAGTGCGACTAATCCAATGAATCGAGCCATTCCAAAAGACCGCATGAGTAGGCACCATATCAATATCATATGTGGTGGAAAATGGATTCCCACGTAACCTCCAAGACCGAGTCTCCGATGAATATATATACACACTGCAATAATATATAGTACTGTTGGGACCAGCAAATAGATCCCGACTCTTACTACAAATGTAAATAACTTTATAATGAACAGATTTCAATGGATCAAAAGCCAAACCAGCACCAAAGAGAGTGCCAGATTCAGCTCCAGTGAGAGGTGGAAGTGATGAGTATTGCTTGGTAGTGGGATTGCATATATAAAAATTAGGAGCTGCTTTTCCGACCATACGTCGATAAGTACGGCAGAGCAACAAGCCGTTGCAAGACTGTAAGATTTTGATACCTGAATGAACATTCTTGAAATTGAGAGATCTGAAGGGGGCTCCAGAGAGATTGTTGTTGCTGAATGATACGAACTCCAACTCCAAACAGGGGATTCGGTGGAAGAATAAGGAGGGCCTATTCTGGAGGAAGAGGCCAGATGGTCTGCGGTTTGGGCGTCGCAAAGTGCGGAGGAGAGAGAAATGAGACGCAGAGATGAGAGAGAACCAGTGTTTGGACACGGATTTGAATCTCATCAGAGACTTGACAGGCATGTAGACGAGGATCTCTGTCAAGAGATCGTCGTTGCGGGCAATTGTGGTGGCTGCTGAGGACGGCGTTTGGTGGCAGTAGTCGGTACCTGTGATGGCTAACATTTCTTTTTTTCTTTTTTTTTCCTTTGAAGGTAAAGTACATACGCACATTTTTGCTCATTTCCGGACTCGAACTCCTACTCTCTTTTCTAAAAATAAAGAAATTATACCATCAGAGCAAAATGGTTTTGATCCAAACACTTTTAACATTACGCCATTACACTTTTTTTTGATGATGGCTAACATTTTTGCCCGGTTATGAGGAGGAAAAGACTACTACTCTACTACAAGTGCCGCGGTAGTCATGATATACTGGTTTAACCCTGTTAGTTTAACCAAGTCAGTTGCCCATCAACTATCTAACGTGGGAGCGGGCCCCACATCATGTGTGGGTTGAGAATGGAATATATTCTCGTGTTGGTGGGCCTCATACGCTCTTGTGAGAAACATAATTTCATTACTCTAAGTTGTCGCCCATGGTAAATAAGTGTAGTCCCATCATTCAATCCCAACCGTACAGCACTGTTAAAAGTAGACGTTGGCAATTAAGTCATCAACTATTTCACACGGAAGCGGGCCCCACCATCATGGTAAATAACTGTAGCCATCATTCCAGCAGAATACATTCAACTGTACAGCACTGGTTGTGTGTTTTTTTTTTGGGGGATGATGAGGGTGGGAGTCAAAACTGAGTGCTTCTATGTGCATGTGAGGCCGAACCACTGGGCTAAGCCGCACCCGCAATAGGAAAAAGTTTTTGAGGATTCCAATAATGATGCTAAAGGATCAGGAATGACGCCAAAGTATAAGTCATCACTGTTCAAATATAATTAAATATTATACAGAACCCAATCTGATTAAACTTTGTTTTACTCCTAAAAACCTAATCAACAAGGCTATGACATTCCTCCGATTATTCAACCATGCACCAAAATCAACCAAAGCCACTTTTCGAGTAGACCGTCCACAATTCAAACCCATAAATTTCAAAATCTCCTCCACTAAGTGTTAGGTGCAAAACCCAACAATAATCAGCCGTGAAAAGCAACACTGTCCTATGTTACAGAGGCTTCATAAATAGACAAATTGAAGGAAAAGCAATTAGTGTTGGCTAAGCTGAAGGAAACCATTTTTTTTGTTTCCGAAAATTATGCTGAAGGAAGCTTGAAAGTCTGAGACTATGATTTATCCGTTCAGCTAACACAAAAATGATATTGTTGTGTAAACCAAAACAACTTGATTCTTAGGATAATCAAGGCAAATATGGTACTTAATAATAGCAAGTTAACTTACAATCTGCAAACAATTTGTTGCAGAGGATGAAGAATCATTGAGGATTGAAATTGCTTTCTTTTCAAGTGTTCAACAAATTTCAGACTTTCCAGCACCAACATTGAATAATAATACATCTGCTGATGCGGTGCTAATTTAAGATCTCAGCATAACAATTGACGTTACATCCAATATCATTGGTAAAACTACCATTATGGGCACAAAATGATGCCAGAGGCTGCCAACAAATCTCTCTTTTGAGTGACTTATATCTCTATCTTGCCAGATTCATCCCATCCAAGACACCATTTCAATACATGTATTACCTTTAAGAAGTTATCAGTTATGTTACAACTCTTTTTACATATTCTATGCAACAATGGATAACTATCTATAGTTACAAAAATTGCTTTCAATCACAAGAAACCAATGACTCAAGGTCTCTTTTTCGCCATAGTTTAAACATTGACTTAAATTTTTTTAATATAGACCACCCACAAATAGGACAGTGAAACAAAAAAAAGTACAGCTCAAATTATTAAGCTTGTAGGGTTGGTTGATGGAAGGAGCGAACAAGTATTTCACAATCCAATCAACATTGAGATCTCTTTCTCAAAAATAAGCTATAATCCCCAAATGGCCAAATAATAAGAGCACTTATGGGCCAGAATTAGCTAAAGGCACTTGCTGTTTAAGTGTGTTCAGTTTCACATTTATATGCATTTTTTTTTTTTTTTTCCTTTTTTTTGATAAGTAATGTTTTTCTTTTTTTTTCGATAAAGTTGACTAATTTCTTCATAATACATGATGTTCTGCCACAAAGACTTATATATTAAATGAAGCGCAGAAAAAATAAATAAAAATAATAATAATAATTGAAATTTGACCTTCCCTAGCAATCATAAGAGAAATATATATATGAAGCAGTGAGGTCTGAGATAAAAATGGAACTCAGTCTGAAAGCAGTGGGAGAAAAAAATTTATCCACTTCAGTGAATATATCAGAAGTTTAAGCCACCAATCCATACAATACAAACTACCATTGACAATATCCAGAAATGGCAGGGAGAAAAATAAGAAACAAACAGTAAGATAACGTACATCACCGAAGTAACCTCGACATAAATATCATCAAACTGAAGCTAGAGACTCTATGTATGTATAAGCATAATAACTTCGAAATTGCAAAGGAAGGCATTTGTAAAAAAATTCAGGTGCCGAATTATGAAGCTCCTTGAAAGTATTATCCTTAAACTTATAAGACAAGACCTTACCGCCGGGTACGTGCACCAGCAACGACGACTCGTCTTCGTGATCTTCTCGAACAAGACTAAGTATACAGTAAGCATAATAATGTATACAACCCCTCTGTTCCATCTCTGGAAATGCATTTAAAATTCCAACAAGATCAACACTATACTTCACAAACCATTTAGAGTAGTCCCTCTCCATCTCAAAAACATCAAATTGCGTCGTCAGATTCCCATAAGTCTCTATAAGATGCAAATGGCCATTCGACTGGCCAAAGTACGTATCCCTCCTCGGCCCCCGATCCCCAGAAACTGCAGGAATCGTCGGCATTGTTCCGAGACACTCATGATCAATGTCAAAACGCAAAGAAGCTCCACTGGGACTAATCCAATGAACCGAGCTGTTCCAAAAGACCCCATCGGTGAGCACCCTATCATGTGAGGTCGTAAAGGGATCCCCACATGACCTCCAAGACCGAGTCTCTGATGAATATTCATCGATACAGTAGACAGAAGGAGCCGTGCTACGAACGCAAATAACCTTATAATGAATAGATTTCAATGGATCAAAAGCCAAATTAACACCGAAAACAGTAGAGGATTTAGCTCCACTGTGAGGTACTGGAAGTGTTGAGTATTGCTTGGTGGTGGGATTGTATATATAATAATTCCGAGTTTCTTTCCGTAAAGTACAACAGAGCAACAAACCATTGCAAGACTGTGAGATTTGGATACCTGAAGGGGCGTCGGCGAAATTGAGAGATCTAAAGGGGGCTCCAGAGAAATTGCTGTTGCTCAAGGAAACGAACTCGTATTCTGTCTTGGCGAAGCTGCTGGGTATAGAGGGAGCTTTGCGGAGGAAGAGGCCGGAAGGTCTGCGGTTTGGGCGTCGCATAGTGTGGAGGAGAGAGATATGGGAGGCAGAGATGAGAGAGAACCAGTGTTTCGAGACGGATTTGAATCTGATCAGAGAGTTGACAGGCGTGCAGACGATGATCTCGGTCAAGAGGTCGTCGTTGCCGGCGATTGTGGTGGCGGCTGACGACGGCGTTTGGAGGTAGTCCTCCTCCGGTGGGGAGGTTTCCGTGTCTGTGGTGGGTAACATTGTTGTGGAGTAGTTGTGATTCTTGTTTTTCTGTTTTTTTCGATGAATTAACTAGTTGTTGTAGTCTATATACTACTGCGTATAACAGAATATTATACAAACATTTCTCTGTGGCTGATTTGGTAGCTCAACAACAATGCTAATAAATTAACATATGAATTAGGAAAATAAAAAATAAAAAAAAATATGGATTAATAAATGGGCCATCACAATTCTTAAAGGAGTAATGATATTTATCGTCCATAAAAAATAAATAATTTTTCTTTAAAAAATGATGTAGGATAGAATTATGAACCCTTTGATAAATTTGTTTTTGATCTGAGAGTGTTTTTTTGGGTAGAGAATAACTTTTGAGAAAAATTTACTAACTTAAGCTTGTGGGTTATGTTGATTTTCGGCTAAAAACCTTAGTTTTATTGTGTTACAAGGACGCTCGCAGATTATATAAGAATTTTTGTTCGAGACCTTAACGAAATCAGAGTGTTATGAGATTTTACATTTATCAGATTTTACATTAAGTAGTTTTTACTGATTAGGTTTTGCTTTTATTTTTAATTTCCTTCTAGTATTAGGTTTTCTCTTTTATAAATATACATGTACTTGCAAGAATAAAATTTAAAATTTTTATCAATAATATTCCAGAATTATTTATGAATTTATTGTGCTTTTGTAAGTAACCCGTTTCTTGTGAACACTTTTATCCACTTCACCAATATCGGTATCTCAAATTGTGATACATCTTATTACCATCTGGATAAACTGCAAAACGAGAGGTATGGAACTCCTATAGAACATCCTCGCGACACCTAGCGGGAACAACCATCAAACATCTAAACCGTAGACCTCTATCTGCATACAAGGTCCAATCTTTCACCATCTCTCCATCAGAAATCTGTGTATGAATGACATTCAACCCTGAATCATGTCTCTGCGACTCAATCACTCGACTAACAAGAGTGGGCTGAGCTACAAGACTAAATAAAAATGTCAACTCACTACTATCGTCATCATTATGACAATGCAATCCCATCTCAATCAAATCTTCAAGCATCTTTCATTTCCGAATGCTAAACTAGCCCACGAGATTTCTAACTTAAGGCATCCGCTACAACGTTCGCCTTTCCCTGATGATATTGTAAATCAAAATTGTAGTCCTCAATAAACTCAACCCATCACCTCTGCCTCATATTCAAGTCCTCTGGAGAAAAAATGTACTTGAGGTTCTTGTGATCCGAGAACACCTCGAATCGCTCACCATATAAGTAGTGCTTCTAACACTTCAAGGAAAAAACGACTGCCGCTAACTCGAAGTCGTGGGTAGGGTAGTTATGCTCGTGAGTCTTCAACTATCTAGACCTGTAAGCAACTACACTACCATCCCGCATTAATACACAACTCAATCTGTCATGTGAAGCATTACAAAAGATAACATAACCCAAGCCACACTCAGGTATTGCCAACACTGGAGTTGCAGTTAACCTTGTCTTTAACTCCTGAAAGGATGACTCACATGTTTCATTCCACATGAACTTGATCCCTTTTCAGGTGAGTCAAGTCATAGGAGCTGTCGAGCAGGAAAAATCCTTCACGAATCTCCGATAATAACCCGCCATGCCAAGAAAGCTCCGAATCTCAAACACATTCTTGGAATGCTCCCAATTCAAAATCGCTTTAATCTTAGAAGGATCAACTGATATTCTGTCTCCCGAAACATGTCCCAAAAATTTCACCACTTGTAGCCAAAACTCACACTTCTCGTATTTGGCATACAACAGTGCTCTCTCAAAAACTGTAAAACTATCCCCAAATGGATCTCGTACTCCTCCCAAGATCGTGAATACATAAGGATGTCGTCCATGAACACTACCACAAACTGTTCAAGTGCATACTATAAATTTACTATGACACAATTTACAATATATATATATATATATATATATATATATATATAGACAACTATTGGAGATGTTCTTAGAGAATATCACTAATAATTATATCTTTTTTATAGTGTGGGATGCAATTCAAATTCCAGGAATGATGTCGAAAGTACCCTAAGAGTGAAACTGGGATTCTCTTATTGTTCATTTTTATAATATTCCATCATTTGCTTTAGAACCCAAATCCCAATCTGATTAAACTTTGTTTTGCTTCTATAACCATTACTATTTCAATCATTCAACATACACCAAAAGAATAAAAAACAACCAAATCCACTTTTCGAGTACACTGTCCACAATTCAAACCCCATAAATTTCAATATCTCCATTAAATTTTAGCTGCAAAACCCAACAATAATCAACCTTGAATTTACAGAGGCTTCAAAATAGAAAATTGAAGGAAAAATACTTGGTTTCGGCCCTGCTGAAGTAAACTTGAAATTTTAAAAAAATAAAATAAATTAAAACTTTAAAGTCTGAAATTATGATTTATGCTAATATGCAATCACACAAATGATATGGTTGTGTTAACCAAAATAACTTGATTCTCAGCATAACCAAGCATTCAATCTGAAAAGAATTTTATCGTTGATGCAACCCAATTCTAAAGAGGTGGGAGAAGGAAGATACAACAACAAAGCTCACATATATAACAGCATTTCCTCGTGCCCTATGAAAAATAAGGAAAACATATTGTTGAGAAGGAAAGATTTGGTAGTAATACTACCAAATATTATTAGCTGTAAATATAATATTTGGAGAATATTTTCTGTAAATAGAATATTGGTCAAATGTTGTAAAATAGGAAATTATTAATTAGGCCAGCTAAGAATGTACGTGTATTCTCTCCTATAAAGAGAACCTATGTAAACTTGTGAATAGTGTGTTAATACAGAGCAAAAGGTTTTTCCATTTTTCTTTCCTTTATAGTTTATAGTTCGGTAGTAATGTTTTTCGCCTTTGTCGCCTCTCCAGTAGTTTTTTATTGACTTGTTTGGGCTATCGGTGTGTTTGGTAGCATTATCTTCATCTTTGATGTGTCTCTGACAGTTTTTATCGACTTGTTTGGGCTACCGGTGTGTTCGGTAGCATTGTCCTCGCCTTTGTCTTGGCTTCGGTAGTTTTTTGTTGACTTGTTTGAGCTGTCGGTGTGTTCAGTAGCATTGTTCTTCACCTTCTATCCTCTCTCTTCATCATTCACACTTGTTGTTACTCATCATCTCAATGGCAAGTGGGGCATTCATGCTCCAACTTGAGGGGGAGTATTGAAGATTTAATGGAGGAATTAGTAGAGAAATCTTAGAGTAATTGATGTTTCCTATTATTGAAGATTTGGTGTTACTAGATAAATCAGTGGAGAAAAATCCTCCTTGTTTCCTATTTTCTAATTCTTTCCATTTTCATAATTTCTTCTCCTAGAGCCTCCACCATTGTGTTGTATATGAATTGAGAAAGTATTATAAAAGTGATGGAGCGCTTTGGACTCTTTGCGCCGTGGATGTAGGCCCTAGTTGTTGAACCACGTAATATCTGTGTGTTCTACTTGTTTTATTTATCTCTTCGTTTCCGTTTTATGCTTTACAACAAGGTGAAAGAATACAAGTGATAAATATGGAAAATACATTGATGGATGATTTCTAAAATCAATACCAAAAATCACTCCAATCAATATTCAATCATAGGCTAAAATCAATTCTCCAACACCCCCCTTCAAATTGGTACACGGAGATTTTTACTTAAGTGTCCAACTTGAAACTAAATACGAAGTTGTCGACAAGTAGGTACACAGAGAGTTTAACTCAAGTGTCCAACTTAAAACTAAATACAAAGTTGTCGAGAGTCCAAGACAAATTGATCAGAAGATCTGAGACGAGTTGAGTATAAAGAGGTATGATAAACCTGCTCTTATACCACCATGTTGTAGATATAAAAGTTGAAGTGAGAAATTAAACATGAAAAACAAAAGGATACACACACAAAGCCCAAAGGGCTACATCACCTTTATTACTCTCCTAATATTGTTTACAATCAGCACCTCTATTTATAGGTGAAAGAATACAAGTGATAAATATGGAAAATACAAGTGATAAATATGGAAAATACATTGATGGAGGATTCCTAAAATCAATACCATAGATCACTCCAATCAATATTCTATCATAGACTAAGATCACTCCTATGATATTGATATTCTCCAACACACTCCAAACCCTAAGCGTCATTATATATCGGGCTATAAGGGAGTACTAAACAAGGTCCACAACCCGCAAGCAAAAAAACCGGGTCAAAAAATTAAACCCACACAAAGCTCATTGTTGTGACCCGACACCAAATTCGGGCCACAACAGCACAAAAACAACTAAGGAAAAAAAAGGATAATGTACCTATAGGTAACACTTTAGTTTTTTTAATAAGTAAGATCTCATTAAAGAGCAATCAAAAGGGATAGTGCAACCCAAATACAACTACACAAACCATAAACTACACCCTCAAGCTATCTATAAAAGACGAAAGAATCTCCATTGATTTACAATTCCTCCCGTTAACCCAAAAGAATAAAGAACTAAGCATAAAGAATTTAAATCCAATTTCTCTCCAAACCAGACTACCCAATTCGTCTGATCTTAAGTGGAGTCCTTTAGGTTGATGTCTTTCTTTGACTTTGTTACTTCTTCTTTAAGTAGAATTCTTCCTTTTATATTTCTTTCGCATTTAGCTCTTGAGGTCTTCATCTTTGTTATTAGCGTCCTTTGAACTTTTTGCATTGTACTTTGCCATTGGTGTCCAGCTTTCTTGTGAGTTTCTTAGTGATGAACCCTGTTTAACTTAAACTCAAGTGGATGATAAATATAACAACTTCAAATGTTTGAAATAATCAAAATCTCTTTAATGCCCTTCGCAGGATAGCTTAGGCAAACACTCCACACAAATCGCCTTGGCCTCGAAGAATGACTGGCACCAAAGATGTAGCGGCAGGCCGTAAAGCAATATGCGTCTCTCCTTTCTCTTCCTCAATATTCCAGAAAACCCTGTCCTAAATGACCACACGAGCTTCAAAACTGCATCACCCCAACTTCTCTTCCCCTCATTCAAAACCCTACATGCCTCCTCGGTTGACGGTAATCAATACAGCAGAAGGGAGTCTGGAAAAGCTGAAACTCCCACTCCCCACGCCACCCTCCATGCTTCCAAAGCGTACACTCCAATGTGTAACAATACGACAAAGAAGAATAATATATGAACAAAATTACATAATAAAATATCATAGAGAGCCCATACCAAGTGGTAATAAGATGAATAAAACCAAAATAAGAATTTCGAAGACAAAACAATAGATTCATTATCAAGAGGTAAACATACATATGTATAAATGCATACAGGTTCAAACATAAAATAAAAATAACAAATGCCAAAACTGCAAAAAGAGAATACCACTTACCCAAAAATCCAAGTAAAATGCTGTAAGGATTGTGAATTTTGAGAGCATTGTGGAGACCCCATATAACATTATGTCCTCCGGGAGACTGTCTACCGCAGAAGACTACTCCCACTCTAAAACCAAAAAAACAACATAAAAAAATAAATAAATAAAGATTGAAACAACAAACATAGTGGAAGCTATTACAAATGTCTTTAAGTGAAATAATGCACATGTATAGAGGCTATTCTTTACCCGGTAAACTAAAACCCAATAATTTCATTTCCATCATATATATAGGAAAATAGAAATAATACCAAAAGGAAAGCGTAAATACTTTAATAATGCGACTAGTTTCTCATGATGTCTTTCATTTAAATTTAGAGCATAATAATTAAAGAAGATAAAAAAATGCTATTGCAATAACACATAAGCGAAAACGTGTTCATTCAAAATGTGCTAAAAATATCTTCGCAGGAAAACATATATGAGTGATCAAATGTATACCTAATTGCTGGATGCTCAGAAATTATCTGGGCATCAGGGACCTTTGCAGTTGCTTTAAGAAAATGAGCCAAAGGTTGACCGTATGTATGTGGAAATGTTCGACTTATGGTGTGGGCACCAGAGGGGTCAGCAGCTGTAGTTGCGTCACCAAATTCTACCCCGACCGTAGTACCCTGTGTAATGAAATTACATGAATAAAAGCTCAGTAATTTTTTTTTTTTTTTATAAGCAAAAGCGCAGTAAATATGTCAACATATATGAGGTAAAGTATCAAGAACAAAAAGGGAAGGAGAGAATTATGTAGAGACTTGAATGAGATGAATCACTCATTCATAGCTCTAGTATTTATAGATAAAAAGAGCACATGCTCATATTACAAGAAAGGAAACTGAATCAAATCTAAATCAAATCACAGCATACTCTAAAGCATATTCTATGGCATATTCTATAGCATAATCAAATATCTACTATTATGGTAAGTCATTCCATAAATCGTGGCTATCATATATGTTAACACTCCCCCTCAAGTTGGCGCATGGATATCTGAAACGCCCAACTTGGACAATACATTCTCAAACACAATCTTACTGACGCCCTTTGTAAGAATGTCTGCAAGCGCTGAGAGCTTATGACAAATGAAGTGCAAATTTGACCAGAGATGATCTTCTCTCGAATGAAGTGATGGTCAACCTCTATATGCTTAGTCATGTAATGGGATTTGCTGCTATGCTAATGGCAGACATGTTATCGCAGTAAAGTGAGAATGAAAGCGACATTGGAAGGCACAAGTTTGTCATCAAGGTTTTCAACCATAGCAACTCGCATACCCCAAGAGTCATAGCCCTATACACTGCCTCTACACTAGATCGAGAGACAACATCCTGCTTCTTACTGTGTCAAATAACCAAGTTACCACCAATAGTGGTACAATAACCCGAAGTTGACCTCCTATCTGAAACCAATCCTACATAATCAGCATCTGTCCAAGCCTCAACACGTAAGTGACCATGATTAGCAAACAAAATACCACAGCCCGGATACCCTTTCAAGTAGTGAAGGATCCGAATAGCTGCATCAAGGTGTGGGGTACGAGGAAAGTGCATGAATTGACTCACGACACTCACAACATAAGCAATGTCAGGTCGAGTCATGGATAAATAGCTAAGCTTCCACACAAGTCGTTGATACTGACCAACACCTGACAACAACTCCCTGTCAGAATCAACCAACCGATGATTCTGCTCAATCGGAGTATCAGTAGGACGAGCGCCAAGCTGACCAGAAGCAGAAAGCAAGTCAAGAACATACTTACGTTGAGAGATGAAAATGCCAACCTTGGAGCGAGCCACCTCAATGCCCAAGAAGTACCGTAAGGAACCAAGATCCTTAATCTCAAACTGACAGCCAAGATAGCTCTTAACCTCAGCAATTCCGATAGTGTCATCTCTAGTAAGAACAATATCATCGACATACACAATGAGAGCAACTATCTTACCGCCTGAATGAAGTAAAAACAAGGTATGATCAATTACATTTTGATGGAAACTGTTGTACAGTATTGTATAAGTTGTCACACATGTACAGTTAGTATTGTATGAATTGTCACCTACCCCTCATTACCATATATAGAATTACAATGTATAGGTTTACTTGTCCTTCACTCACCTACTCCTATAACTTCTCCTATATAAACACCATTATATTATTGTATTACTGACTCAATAACATATACGTTTTCATATACTCTCTCTCTCTCTCTCTCTCTCTCTCTCTCTCAACATTAGGCAACTTCTGCCTTCCCAACCAATGTGGGACCTTGTCCACCATGCTCCCACACACATGTTCCTTTACATGCATAGCTTAAGACACTGACCCATCTGCACGGCATAAGTCTGCACATTTCGATTTAGCTGCCCATTTTGGTAGGCATTGGCTCCGATACCATCTGTTATGATCCACCACCACAATCAACAATATTATCCACTTTAATTTCCCTTAGGGCCACCACCAGAATCAACAATATTGTCTACTTAGATTCTTCATCATGACTTTAAAACGTGATTTTTACAATGCTGTGTATGCTATCCCCTCTTATATTCTTAGCAACTTTTGCTTTCCCAAGCGAAATGGGATTTTGTCCATAGGTGTCCACCATGCTACCACCGGACTCAAGATGCATACTTCCGATTAGACATTAGCTTTGATACCATCTGTTAGGATCCACCAACGTATTCAACAATATTTCCACATTGGGATCCCCTTTACAGCTTTAAAACACGTTATTAACATATGGTGTCCAATCCCCCTTATATCTTCAATCAATTTTCCTTCCCAAGCGATGTCCTGTCCACCATGCTCCTACACACACGTGTATTCACATGCGCTGCTCAAGACGCTAGCCCACCTGCATGGCTCAAGACGTTCGCCCACCTGCACAACTCAAGTTCACGCACTTCCAGTTGGACATCGACTCTAATATCATCTTTCAAGGCCCACCACCATTCAACAATATTGTCTTCTTTAGGTTCCTCTCACAACTTTACAATGCGATTTTCGAACACAAAGTACAGAATATTGTTGACTATGGTTGTGATGTCCCACATCACCTTGGGGGGAGAAGTTGTTGTCACTTATAAAGGGGGATGCATCCTACCTTTGTAGACACGTTTTGTAAACCATGAGCTCTCATGTAGTACAAAACAGACAATACCTACACAATGTGGGGCGGGTCTGACAAATGGCATCATAGCCAATCTCCAGCCAAAATATGGGGAGCATGCACAAGCCTACAAGGGTCCTGCCAGTGACGACACTAGGTTCTAAGAAGGGATGATTGTAACATCTCATGTCACTTGAGGAAAAATATTCTGGAACTTATAAGAGGGGATGCCTCCTACCTTTGTAGATGCATTTTGAAAACCATGAGAGCTTGAGTAGTGCAAAGCGGCAGTATCTGCACAGTGTAGGGCAAGACTAACAATGTTGGTGGGTCCTAACGAATGGTATAGGAGTCAATTCCCAACCAGAATCATGTGGACTTGAGTCATGCACTTGGGCCAACATCTTGAGTCGCACGCGTGAAGATACGTATATGCAAGAGCATGGTAGACACCTGGGGACTGGATGCCACATCGCTTGGGAAGGCAGAAGTTGAATATAAGAGAAAATTGCACACCATATGTTAATAAGCCTTTTAAAGTCGTAAGGAGAATCCAAAGCAAACAATATTGTTAACTGTGGTGGTGGGTCCTTACAAGATCTACCGTTGGGGTCTAATAATTAAGTGAATGGAAGTAGTGCAGGTCTTGTGAGATACAGTTATGGAAAGATTTCATAAGAGAATCGAGGGAAGCAATAATATGCCATGACGGGGGTTCTTATTACAAACACGCAGCGGAATCTTTTCACCTATCTCAACATCAGTGAAAAATAGGCTAGAAAAGGTGCAAAGGGATTTATTGGAAGGGAGCATTGATGACTAAACAAAGTAACATTTGGTTGGGTTGAATGAGGTATGTCTACATGTTAGGGAAGGAGAATTATGGGTTAAAAAGCTCAAGATGTTTAACCAAGCTCTGCTTGGTAAGTAGCTGAGGAGGTTTGCATTGGAAAGGAATCTCTCTAGCGGGAAAGTGGTGGAGAAGAAATATTGGACAGTTCTTGGTAGGACGAGCAACAGGGAAGTGGGGTTATCTTATGGAGCGTATAGAGAGCATAACGAAGACTAGAAGAATCCTTTGAATCTCTACTTAATAGAGGGAAGGGATTTAACGTCAAATCCTGGAATGATATATTTTGCAGAGGAAGCTTTTAAGAATAGGTTCCTGAGCTTTATTGGGATCGTGATTGATAAGGATGCCTCAATTCCAAGAGCATTCCTTTCAACTACTGGTATAAGGCATTGCCATAGTATGTTCCAGCAATGAAGGTGCTAGAATTCAAGATTTTAGAAGAACTTTCCAGGATAGGAATTGAACTGGGGTTAGTAATTCTATAGGAGTCTCTTATGTGGAGCAAGGAGATCCAGTTGATGGGCTGATGGCAGAGTCATCAATGTCCTATCATTTTATAAGGATTTCACTGGGACATGAATGGAAGATTATGGCATAAGAAGGATCCTCTTAAGGTAGCATGTCTATGTGATCAGAAACACTGGCCTCAATTCTCACTATTGACAACCTCAAGAGAAGGGGGTACCAGATAGCATATTGGTGTTGTACACTTGTACATGTAGAGGAGAACAGGAAACCTTTAGCAACTCTGTTAAATTTTTCTAACGCATGATAGATAAAGGACCTCTTCTTTCATTATTTGGATTACATGGACCATACCAAGAACTGTGATGGATTTGTTGAGGTCTTGAAGAGTGGATTGCCGACAACGGTGAATCAGAAAAGTGCAGAATACTGTCACCCTGTGTCTCATGTGGTGCATCTTCCACAAATTTTTTTATATTTTTGGATTCTATAGTCATGCTCTGCTTATTTAGATCTTTTTGTAGAGTTTCCTAGAGATGTGAGTCTTGCCATTATTTTAGTGAAGGCTACAAACTGCACAGCATCACTCGACTAGGAAAAGAACCTATTTATCAGTTATATGAATAACAATCACTGCAGCATCATACTTATAGAAGGGTTTTATCTGACCAGATAAAATAAGGTTGGTCACCACTCCCATCTTAACTAGTATATGAGTTTCTAGCCCCTTCAGCAGACTGATGCACGCAGGGATATATACATTACTTATTGATAACATATTCCTACTTTCAGGAAGGTTAACAAGGTTAGTTGAATTGAGGCTCATGTCCATCGTTATTAATCAGTAAAATAGAGTTAAGACATTATTATGATGGAGGCATAAAAAAAATCATCTGTTTACTTTTAACTCACAGGATTCATCAAAAGCTCCTCTTTGAAAAGTTTGTATTGAGACCTCTTCTTAGCCAATTCCGATGACCAAAGCCCTCGATCACTAGGCAGATACCCCAACAAGAGCTGCCAAAGTTCAAAGAAATAAACCCCATTACTCTTTATATTCGAACGCAACACAATTTTGTTTCTCCTAAGCCAAACGCAACACATACCCCAAACAATATGAATCTCCACCTCCATCCCTTACATAAGTCTCTCTAAATTGATACAATTTTATTCAATTTCACTCAATTTGCACTAAGTCATAGAGCAGTTCCATACCTTCCACACTGTAGAACGAATCCCAGCACCATCTGGTATACCCTGAGATGCAAGTCTCCGCAATTCACCCATCTTTATAGCCTTCCTAGAAAGCTAAAATCAGCAAAACAGTCACCAAATTATCAGAAAAAAGTAAAAAAATAACATTCAAAAACCTCAAGAGAGAAAACCCAAATCAGCCCTAAATCAATTGAACACAAAATTAAACGAATGTATCAACATAAAACCAAAACAACCGCAAAAGAGAAAGAGGGTATATAGAAAGACACTAACCTCTTGTAAGAGCTGAGCCTGAAGAGAAATGGTTTCTGGTGAAGAAGTCATGGTACTCCAATCGTCGTTATTATCACCAACAAAATCCCTAATTTCCGTTGTTGGAGGCTCTTGTGTCGAAGCAGCCGGAGGCGGCACTGGTAAGGGCGGCTCAATCGGAGACTCCGAGGTGGAGATGATGTTGGCGGTGGGGGTAGAGGTCGGTTTGGGAGCGGAAGAATTGAGACGGTCGTCGTTGAGTGGTGGTGGCGGCGGCGGTTGTGGTGGTGGTGGTGATGATGGAGTGGAGGAGGACCAGAGGGAACTGTTGAGCCAATCGGGGACTCGCTTCTTCACCATCTCGATCTCAGCTGGCCTGTGAAGAATTGTCCTGAGAGTTTCCAGAGCTGGACGACTTTCTCTCTCATCAACTTCCTCTTGGAACCATCATACACAATCAACGTGCGCAGAGAGAGAGAGAGGGCAGTGCCAGATAGAAAAACTTGTTTGTTTGAGCCTCGTTTGCTCCGAAAGAAATTAATGGAGTATTTGTAGGGTGAAAGTGTAAATAATAATTGCTTTTGCTATTTTTGGAATAAAAGTGATAACAACGATTAACCCCTTTATTAGATGTTACTTTAGAAATTACCTATTTATCTCTCTAAACTTATTGATTTTGGGGCTAATTTAGATGATACCTTAACAACTGGACCATATATTTCTAAAATAACTGCTACCCGTGATACAGACATTTATTTCATCTTTTATTCACATTTTTATTATTACTTTGCACAACTATGATGCTATATAAAATGACTTCAATACTCTTTAACTTTGTTTAAAGAATTCTTTAATTATATAAATTTAAAAAAATAATTAAAATTTCTCTAAATACTTTACAAATTTATAATTATTATATATACATATATATATATAATGTTCAGTGTCACTACTTCAGCTGTTATTTCCTACCTTAATTGTTTTTAGTACTAAACCTTATTCTTCTGAATAGGGAGGGGGGTTTCATTTCATCAGTCGGTAGGAAACCAACTAATTCATACAAACTTAGTTGGTTTCCTACAAGTATGATACTATGTAAAACAACTTAAATCTCCTTTAATTTTGTTAAAAGAGTTCTTTAATCATATAAGTTTAAAAGAATAATTAAAATTCCTCTAAATACTTTTACAAATTTATAATAATAATAATTATTATTATATATATATATAATGTTAGTTTCACTACTTCAGCTATTATTTTCTTACCTTAATTGTTTTTAGTGCTAAACCTTTTTTCTTCCATAGTAGGGGGGAGTTCATTTCCCGGGTTTGTAGGAGACCAACTAATTCCACCACCTAAATAAGATCAATATTTTCCTCTTTCTTCCACAACTATTAATTTAAAGTATTCATTTGTCTAAAACACACAAAATTTTACAAAGCGATATTAGACACATACGAGAACTTGTGGGAAAAATTTCAAAGAATTTGAAGTACCGCAATCCCTTAAACAAAATTATTCATTCCAAACAAGGACAAAGAAAAAATAAAAATAAATTTACAATAAATGAGATAAGATGATGTTGAAGTTGTACAGTTCAGGCCCCCTCCAGTCCCCTCGTTTTCTCTTTTCTTTCTTGTTTCTATCTCTAAGGGTATGTTTGGTTGGGTTGATTTGGAGGGATAGGGAGAGAAAAGAAAAGAGAGGATAGTGTGAAATTGTGTTTGGTAGTGTTAAGTAGAGGGATAGGGAGGGATAGCTATCCCTCCTTATCAGCTAGTGTCTTTCTCTCCCAATTTGAGAAGATAGGGAGAGAAAGGATAGTGGGAAAAGTTATAAAGTTTGGTTGTCCAAAAATGCCCTTTAGAAATCAACACACTGAAATTTAATTCCATTCATGTCCCAACTATTACACTTGCACACTCGGAGTCTCAGACGGTCGGACCAGAAGATCATCACAGCGAGACGTGCTTATCAATGGCGACGATCGATTCAAGAAGTGGCTTCTGCAAATCCAACTCTATCTTCTACAGTAAACGCAAGCTCATTCCTTTACCTTCCAATCACTCCCTTGATGTCACCACATTCATCTCCTCCCATCCCAATCACGGCACCACTGCCTTCATCGATGCCGCCACCGGCCGCCGCCTCTCCTTCTCTGACTTATGGACCGCTGTCGAATCCGTCGCATCGGCTCTCTCCGCCATGGGGATCCGCAAAGGCCACCTAGTCCTCCTCCTCTCCCCCAACTCCATCTTCTTCCCCATCGTCTGCCTCTCCGTCATGTCTCTCGGCGCCATCATCAC
>JAOTQH010106572.1:0-16057 GCA_025631255.1 Cornus kousa | reverse complement strand
TAATTGTTGGTTAGGTAGGCAAATCATTATTGAATTTGATGGTCCATGCTTAATATTGCAATTGGTAGTCGCATTTTATTCACAAGAAGGTTTTCCCCAAATTAGTTGAAAGTGTGTGGTTTGGTGAACAAGCTTGCTGGCAATTCTAATACACCCCAAGACCTCACTTCTTATCTCTTAAATCCCTAACTCAACTTAGTTTTATTTTACTTGCATTTTAATTAATTATTTTCTAGACTAATCAACCAACCCAACTTTCTTTCTTTTACAATTAATTGATCCATTCGAGTCAAAATTAAATTCCAACATGTATAATCCCTTGGGACGATCCCTACTCACTTTTGCTACGTTAGTAGTAGGGATTTTTATAAATTTAAACTTAACCTAAAAGGTTTTTATTGAACCGCACATTCACTACATTTTTTTGCCGTATACAAGCGGCCTCGTCACTTTGAGTCAGAATAAGGTAATTATGTCAAATAAGGAAGTTGGGTTTAGGGTGAGGAAAATTGCAGACATCAATTCTACCTCAGTGTGCAAACTGGTTTGGACCTTCCTTCATTCCAAAGACTGCCTCTGGGCTGCTTGGTTTTGATGGAAGTATACTCGAATTGTATCCTACTAGAATTATCAATCTGGGAACACAGATTATATGCTATGAAAGAAGATAGTAGAGGTCAGGGAATTCATGTTACAGAATGTTAACTTTCAGATTGGAGATGGACAGTCTACTTTTTTGTTTACTGATCCATAGGTTCAAAGTGAAAGTTTGGTTACTAAATATGGAAATAGAGTCCATTAAAGAGTCCATTGAACTTTATTCTGGCCAAGCAAGCAAAATTATCCTCAATTATTCAAAATGGTCAATGGTAATTCCCACATCAGAACTCAAATACTTTACACCAGTTTAAGAACTTTGCTTCTCTCTGAAATTGAAGCAAGGTGGTGAAACGTTTCAGTGGAGACATGGTGTCTTCTCTTTGGAAATGTTTGGAATAGGTGGAGAAATCCACACCCACAGGTGCAGTGATTTTAGTTTGTTGGAGTGGAGCGCGACCTAGAGCTTCTCTGGTCTGATGTCTGGCAATGTAAAATAAGCTTTTAACCTTTGAAAATCTAAAGAAGAGAGGGCTGCATTTAGTATCTATCTGTCATAACTGTATGAACTTAATCTATGATGTAGATCATCTTACTGTAAATTGTCCATTTGCTAAAGCAATTTGGCAATGGTTGTCTGATGTCCTAGGGTGGAATATGCCTCAAGTCAGTTTAATTGGCTGATTGGTTTGTCACCAAAAGGATTAAACATAAGGCCCAAAAACGTATTTTTGCATCTGCTGTTTGGTATGTGTGGAATGAGAGGAATTTGCGATTGCATCAAGAGGTTAGAAGAACTGCTATGGAAATTGCTAGAGTTATTTGTAGAGAGGTCCTAATGTTGTCTGGGATAGAGATGGGAGAGTTATGCTCTCAGTCTCTAGCTAATTGATACTTGTACCTATTTGATTAAATGTGTTTAATCTCTAGTTACCAGTAGACAACTTATTTCCAAGGGATGCCTTGTTGATGATTTGTAATTTTTGTTATATCTATAAAAAAAATTCCACTTTTCCTAGGAAAAAAAAACCCTAAAACCGCCACCACAATATCAGCCTTCTGAATAATACGAGAAAATTGAACTACTTCTACGAAGGCCTATGCCTTCTTTTATAGCAGAAATAAGGGTTTGGTGGGCTTTTAGGTCTTCTGGCCCATCTGGACTGAAATACGACTTGGGAAAGAGTGATCCTTGTAACTTTAAATCCAATCTATCCTGGAAGGCTCGAGCTTAAGAAGTAGAGCTCGAGTTATGGGGCTCTAGCTCGAGCTTTAGGAACAAAGCTAGAGCTTTCTTGAAATAAGGCTTGAGCTTCAAAGGATGGTGTTCAATCTCTAATTTTTTACATAGCCAATTTTTTTTAACTATTTTCCAAAGTGTCTTTTCCATCAACACTTAGAATATTTTTGAGTTTTCTTCTTTTAACATTGCTCAATCCAAGCTTCATAGGCTCGAGCTTTAGGTACCAAGCTCAAGCTTTTGGGACTCAAGGCTCGAGCTTTGAATGATAGTGCTCAATCCTTGAGGTCTGGCACGAGGCCCTAGATCTTGGTTTTTCTTTAAAATCAAATTTTCAAATTCCGACGCCTCATGCTCGAGCTTGAGGGCCAAGGCTCAAGCACCATGGGTAAGGCTCAAGCACCACTGAGTAGGGCTCGATCTCTAGAGGTACAAGGCTCGATCTTTAATGCCTTGTTGATTTTCTTCTTTTCCTTGCCGGACTCGAGCCTTAGAACTTAGGCTCGAGCTTTGGTACTTGAATTCTTCCGAACTTCACCATTTAAGCTCTGGGCTTGCTTTGGATGACTGGCAATGACTTTGTAAGCTTCGATATCAGTCTTTTCATTATAAAGTCCCTGTTTTAAACTTTTCTCTGCGAAAGTACCTATAAATACACAATAAGCATAAATCAGTCTAACAATGGATAGAAGTATCACTTTAGGTCTTAACATATGCATATTTAAGGGCTCGAATATGTAATATTCAGCACTCATTAAGTGACGCCTTGGTCCCCACCTTCATAGATAATATGCTTTATATGGTTAGTCTTGCCCCCGTTGAAAGATATGAATAGAAAGTGTATAGGATGGAAGACCATAGCAGAGAGATGAGATTTTCTCTCTTAAATCTAATATTGATCTAAAGTAATGCAATGATTATATCAATATGTCTTATGTATGTGCATGATTTCATATTTAAGTTCACGTGTGATATTAAAGCCATTCACGCACCTTATAAGATCCATTTTGTTTTATATAAAATTAATCTATTTTGTAGATTGAATGGTAATTATGTTATTTAATAGGTTACCTTGTAACAACTTAGGGGGAGATTTGGTATGTTTTTCAATTTGTAAGGTCATATACATATACTTCTATATAGGATCTAATTGAAAAACTTGTGCAAACAAGTTTGCATCATATTCTCTGTTCTTTATCATATCCTAAGTTAAAATTTTGGATGAAAACTCGTCAATCATTACTTTACTATAGGGTTATTATTGTATATGTAGCCCTGGGGCAATGATTTTTGTTTACCGCGTACATATGTAAATTTTTTTTTTTTTTTTTTAATAGATCGTAAGAATACAAAAACCATTTTCATCCTAATCCTACCATCAAAATATATATATTGATGAATATTGTGCTTCCCTTTAAAATTAGTCATAGATTACAATGAGACATTTCCTCTAATATTATTTAGTTTGTTGTTTAACATGCTGACCATGATCTTATATATGTATAGTATCCATCCAAATCCATCAATTTCTCCGTTTTGAACTTGAATTAGCTCCATAGAATGGCTCAAAGGGAAAATCAATGCTTGTCATCCACCACTTCGCAAGCAAGGTCCCAGTAAGGACAGGAATCTGAGTTAAAGCGACGGTGTGAACAATCCGGCAGTTCAATGCATTGAATACAAAATATTGGAGCAGTTTGCAAAAAATAATAACATAAAGAAAGAAAAAGAACCTAAAAGGTGAGATGTATCACACATAGATGGATTTTGAATTTCTTGAGGTTTTGGTGAATTTTAGTTGATGGGTCTTATTTAGAGAGAAAAAGGTGAGAGTTTTAGAGAGAAGGAGTAGGGGAAGACGAAGAGGATAGTGTGTGTGCAAAAACTCGTTTGACTTTAACAAGTCAACTAATTATTGCTCAACATTCACAAACTCAATTAAAAGAATGACAAAACTATTGAAATTGATACTCAAAGTTGTCAAGCAAAACACTGTCTCTCTTTATTCGAGGTCTTGGCCTCTATTTATAATAAATAAGCATGTAATTGATTCCCTTTAGGATTTGCATTGCTTGTGCCAAAAGAATATCAATCATAATATATTTATCCTTATCATACATGATTTGTTTCCCTTAAATAATAATCCTTCTTCTGATTGGATTAGACTAAAGATCGACTTATTGGTAGCATGGGCCTGGAAATCGTAAGGTACGGACCCCCTTGGTATGCTCAGCCTGTTACATTGGGTTAGTCCAGCCCAGAAGCCCAACTTTAGAGTTGAATAGTTTTTATATTTATGGTGGACCTTTCTTGTCATCTTTTATTTTTGGGAAAGTATTTTCCCTTCACAGTTTGCCCCTAATTCCCTCCTAAATTAGGTAACGATATCTATTTAGAAGGGAATTGAATCTGCACCATTTTTAAATTGGAAAAGGTGGCTTGGCTTGTGACTTATGGTATTCCATATTGTGTTTTCTCATAATCTGGTTCACGCTTCTCGTCGTGCTTCACAAACTCAATTTCTCTCAGGTTAGACTTTGATTTGTCTACAGTACCCCTATTTAGTTTGTTTGTAGTTGCTTTAAAAGTTATGGACCCTGAGGCCGCTCCCTAGTTGCTTTCTGGCCTGGGCGAGTTTTCCTCTCCCAAAAATCCCTAATTTGGATGACCCTTCTAGTGCTTATGTTGTGAGGGAAAATGATTATCTGCAGAAAGCACATCAATAGACTTCTGGGTCTGAGGAATTATTTTCCAAAGCTGAAAAGGACATAATTTTGTCGCTTCATCACCTCAAGTTTCTATCCCTGCCATAATGGAAGAATTTGAGGTTCGTAAGGGGATAGAAATAATTGAGTTTCCGACGGATGCCCATTTTAGTTCCAGTGAGGGTGTAGCCTAGAATGAATTACTAGTATCCATGGGTCATTTTAGTGCCCTTCATTTTCCTCTTCACCCCTTCTATCACGTAGCTTTGAACAAACTTGGGATTGCGCCTTTTCAGGTGAACCCTAATTTCTTTAGGGTAATCTCTGAACTTCTTATTCACCGAAGGTTGGAAGGGATTAACTTGAACGTGGCCGATCTTTTAGCTAGTTATATGATTTACAACCATCAGACTGAGATCAGTCATTACTATCTCACAGAGGAGATTATGTAAGAACTTCTTTCTTCTAAAAAAGGGTGAAAGGAAAGAATGATCATCATTTGAGGGAACTGGTTTATATCTTAATCTGAGAAGATTCCCATCCCTCAAAAATTCAGATCTTTAGGTATAGATGAATTTTGCTCTTTGGGGTTGTCCTCTTTTTCTTATGTAAAGCTTTATCTTTATAGTGTATTTAATGAGTTTCTTTTCCTTATCTTCTTTAGCATCACTTCCTTTTTCGGTGGCCAATAAGAGGGTTACTTTTCTTAAGGAAAAGGTTTGGAAAAACCCTCCATTTACTGAACTCCTTCTATCCTCTGTTAATCTCAAGGAACTTGCCCCCAGCGCCTTTTCAATCGTATCTATGGATTTGTCTCTTCCTTCCTATGATGACTTCCCTATGACTAATGAGAAGAAAAATAAAGATGGAGCTGTGCAACAAGAAGCTACAAAGGGGAATGCCTTGGTAGTTTTACACTCAACCGAGCAAGAAAGATAAATTATTGAGGCTCATTTGAAGAAAAAACCCAAGAAATGTCCTTCTTTATCTGCTAAGAATAAGGGTATTGCCCACAGTAAGGACCTAGAAAAGGAGACTGAGGAGGCTAAAGCTGAGGAAGAAGTTTGAACCCATGTTCTAGCAAACACAGGGGACTCCTAGGCCTATCTTTTCTCGATTAGATAAGTTCATCCTTTATACTGGTGATTCTGCAATGGATGACCCTTTTCCTGCTTTGGCTATTGCATAGGACATGTGGCTTTTGAAGGATAAGGAACCTATGGGGCAGATAGGTTTGGGCCAGCTTCTCCCTTCTGCCCCCGTTCGGGTTATGGAGGATTGTCCGTCATCCCTTTACTTAGTATATTCCTCTATTATATATTATTCTTACTCTTTCTTGTTTTAATAGAGCCTGTATCACACTATGGCTTTGTGCGCCACTATTGAGGCTTTTAATGCAAAGAAAAGCCTTAAGTTTAACAACGATTGTAGAGATATTTTCGAGAGGCAGCTTGAGGTTGTTGAGGTAAGAATAAAGGAGCTTGAGGCTAAGAATCAATGTTGGAAGGAATCTGTTCAGACTTGTATTATGGCTGGGAAGTACATGTAGGAATGATACTCCTCTATTACTCATTTATCTATCGCCAAAGCATTTAGATCGGGCATTGCTCAAGGCTCAGGTGACAAGAGGAAGGCTCCAAAGTATTTTGACAAGGATATAGGCGTCACTTATCCGTATTCGGATGATCTAAAAGCTCAAGAACCAGAATTGTTGTTTGCTGATATGGTAAAGGATGATTAGTCAAGTCTTCCTGTCGTGATTATATCAGCTATTCTTCCTAGTGCCTAGGGTCACAATGTTGTTAATGCTTTTCCTTCTATTCCTTTTGATCCCAAGAGAAAGTAAATGTAACTTTTGGTTTATGTAATGACTTTTCCATATAATTTATAAGTATGTACGAACACCTTACTTTAGTTGTTCCTTGAATCTGCAAAATACGAGGGAACTTCCTAAGCTTTAGAGGAATAAAAAATCTTTGAACTCCTGGTGTCCAAGTTTATTCGTTATTCCTCGGTACTCTTCTGTGACTTAGAGGAATAATGAATCTTCGGACTCCTGATGGCCTATTTGTTATTCCTCGGCATTCTTTTGTGCCTTAGAGGAATAATGAATCTTCAGACTCTTGACGTCCGAGTCTATTTGTTATTCCTCAGCACTCTTTTATGGCTTAGAGGAGTAATGAATCTTTGAACTCCTACCATCCAAGTCTACTTGTTATTCCTCTACACTCTTTTGTGCCTTAGAGGAATAATAATGAATCTTCAGACTCCCGACATCTAAGTCTATTAGTTATTCCTCAGCAGTTTTTTGTGCCTTAGAAGAATAATGAGTATTTGGACTCCTGACATCTGAGTCTATTTGTTTTTCCTCGGCACTCTTTTGTACCATAGAGGAATAATGAATTTTCGAACAATTTGTTACTCCTTGGCACTCTTTTGTGCCTTAGAGGAATAACAAATCTTCGGATTCCTGACGTCTGAGTCTATTTGTTATTCCTCGGCACTCTTTTGTGCCTTAGAGGAATAATGAATCTTCGGACTCCTGAGGTCTGAGTCTATTTGTTATTCCTTGGCACTCTTTTATGCCTTAAAGGAATAATGAATCCTCAGACTCCTGACGTCAGAGTCTATTTGTTATTCCTCGGCACTCTTTTGCACCCTAGAGGAATAATGAATATTCGGACTCCTGATGTCTGAGTCTATTTATTATTTGTTGGCATTCTTTTGTGCCTTAGAGGAATAATGAATTTTCGGACTCCTGACGTCCGAGTTTATTTGTTATTCCTCGACACCCTTTTGTGCCTTTGAAGATATAATGAATCTTCGAACTCCTGATGTCCAAGTCTATTCATCATTCCTCTACACTATTTTGTGCCTTAGAAGAATAATGAATCTTCGGACACCTAATGTCCGAGTAAAAAGGTGAGGGGCAGATGGCAAGAAAAAGAGTACCGATGCCTAGGTAATTTTTCTAGTCTTTTGATCAGTGATCTTCCCCCCATCGCTACCCCTTCCTTGGCAATTTTTCTTTTATTTGATAAAGCTATACTAACTGCTTTCTAGTTTTGTTTACTTTTGATGTGGGACAAATGTTATGAAGGGATTAACTCTACTTACCATATTTTTGGGCCTAATACCTTTTTTTGTTTTCTTTTTCTTTTTCTTTTTTTTTTTTTTTTTTGTTTTTTTAAATGCCCAAACAAAAAATAAGCTTTTGGAAATAATCTTATTTGACCATTGTGCTCGGGCTTAACTAAAAAGAAGGGGTTGCAAAAGGGAGACCCTTGATAGTGGCCCCGAGTGCTGTATTAGGTAACTATTATCAGGGAGTCCCCCTCGCTTGTTTTTAAATTATAAGGAGAGTTTACTTTCTAACTGATGTGGGATAGATAAATTTATATATATATATATATTATTCGTAATTCTTAGTACCTAATTTCAAGGTGGTTGGTTTTCCCCTAATTACGAAGGTAAAAGATACAACTTCCTTCTGAATGATGATTAAGCGGGTTATTTTCTCTTTGAAGACAATCCAATAAATTATTCAAAAAGAGGGATCTGATCCCACATTAAAAAAAAAAAGAACTTGTGTGGGTTACTTTATATGTGTAAAGGAAATATGATTCTCATTGTAATGAGGACCATCAAATAAATGGGAATGTAAGTTATCCATGTATTTGACGCTCTCAATTTTTATTTTTTTTTTAATTATAACATGTGCAATTTCTTTGTCACATGATATTTCCATGCCTCAATGCTTTGAGACATAATAAGCTGTAATACAACACACTTTTATTATTGGTGGGCCATAGATGGCTTAGTTGAAACAAATAGAGAAGTGAGGAATAACTTATGATCTTTATGGAAGTAGTAGTACCTTTTGGGATGCATAATATCTATGGTTGCCCAATTGTTTGTTCGATTGTATGCCCTTATTGTACATGCTGCTCTTATGTTTATCATAGCTAATAGTGTGGGGCTGATGATCTGGTAGAATGTTTTCCTCATTTTTCTCCCCCTGGATGTCCACATCATGCTTTGTATTATGGTGGTGGCCTCCTATTGTTGATAGTTCAATTGGAGACGTTCCTCTTATAAGGCCTTGCAGTTATTAATGGCTTGCAAGAGCCTTTGCTTGGTTGATTCGTGTGACGGCCTGAATTTTAAAACCCGAAGCGTCAACGAGTAACCCAAAACATGACCCGATAATGAATCCCAAATGCAAAAGTAAGAAAAAGTGAAGGGTCTTTAGAGATGGACATTTAACAAGCTTCTAAACCCTAACGGAAAAGATGGAACAAAACGGAGTTCTCCGGTTAGGAGATACCGCAATCCTGTCTCACTAAAACTATCATAACTCTCATTATTGTTGTATTTTTTGTGTGTGGTTGGTACCATTGGAAAGCTGAGTTAAAGCTATTGAAAATGGACTAAAAAATGACCTAATTTGGATTAGAAATGAGTGAGATATGGTTATTCAAAGTCTGCGCAACAAAGATGTCCTAGAAACTGAAAAGATGCTGACTTTGAAGGAGGATCAACAGGCTGAACCTCAATGTTCAGCTAACTAAAACTGAATGTTCAGTCGGCCAAAACTCCATGTTTAGGCGATTGGCTGTGGAACTGCAAACTCTCGGGAAATGCCAAAAAAAGGCTATCAGTCGGCTGACAGCCCTTGTTAAATGACCGATGCACCAGAAAATAGTAAAAATAGAGTTGCTGTAGACATGGAGAACTTAGCTCGATCCAAATCTAATCCTACACATCCATCCGAGTGTCCCAAAATAGAATTCAAAACATCCTAAGGTGTCATGCAACCTCTCATAACATGAAAAATCAATGAAGGTGTGTGCAACATGCTTGAGTGCACAATTTGAAAGAAAATGGCTCAAAGGCCTGTTTTGCCCACATACATTAGTCTAAAACAAAAATTAAGAGTTGTGTGAGTTTGTGAAGATGCCAATAAACGTAATATACATATTGAAATGTGCTATAACGGTTTACGGCCTCATTACATGTTAAATACATAAAATCATACTCCAAAGGTCTATAAGAACAAAACTACATCAAAGAGATATAAACATAGAACAAAATGGCATACTTTGCATTTAATAAAGTGTTTGGCCCTTGGCCTCATTACAACAAGTTAGTAGCATCAAAAATAAATGTTTAATTACATTTTACACATCCAAAAAAAAAAAATAAGGCGTGCTTCTAAATACATTACACATTGTTAACCTCAAAAGATAGCTATATCATGATAACACTTACGTGCTAAAAATATACTAAAGATATTAAATGAAACATAAGATGAGCTAGAGATGTTGTGTATCCAAAAATAAATTGTCCTTGCCTGAAAAACAAATATCAAGTAGGGTGAGTAAATGAGTTACTCAGTAGGATGATGCGTATGTGTATAACCTAAAGTGTCAAGGGTCTTGAAAGTGTAATATAAACAACATGTGTGGATCATGCTCCGTAACGTCTAGTTTGAAGGGGAAGCTACAGATCATCCTAAAGCTATCTTTGAAACATTTTGAAACAATCCACAATAAGCAACTCAAGTAAACATTAATAAAACCACCACTTGAAACAAAATGCGAAATAAAACAATATGAATATACTTACAGGTACAACTACCACAAAGCTAGTAGGATAACAAAGTTTACATCACTCCAAGGACTATAACTTAACACACACATAGACTCCATTATGATGTAACTCACGTATGTGACTCCATGATGTAATGTGATGATATTCCAAAATTCATATCCGATTAAAACAATTGGTGCACTTCTGCACCCCACTGGCTTAGTGTGAATAAGGATTTTCAGCCCTTGGACTTGATGTCCACTTCTCAAGTTCGGATAGCTTCTATCCTTCAATCATGTTATGCATACCGTACACACACAACTTGCAACCTTATGAACAAAATGATGACCACTATACACCTAAGGCCAAATTGGCGCGCGCACACACACACACAACATGATTCACACATATGGAGATATACCAACAAGTTCACAACACTAAAATAATATGGACTACTCAATAGTCATTTAATCATGTTCATAACTTGTACATAATTATACTAATATTCTGTCATTCACATAAAGGATTTAATCATGCTAGTATTGAAGCCTTAAACATATAACTACACAATCTATACTCTAAGTCTTTAAAACTACTATGGTATTTGCAAAGACAAGTTCATAATATGAATGAGAATACACTAATACAATGTTGTTAATTAAAGAAATCCATTCATGCTATCAAAAAGTAAGTTTCAAACCCTAGGTTACACAACAATATAGTACCAATTCCACAATTAAATCATTGGCAAGAATCATGTAAAAAGTTTATAGTTAAACTATAATAAAGTACTAGATTTCAATTCCTCACCAAATGAAGTAATACCAATACAAGAAGCAAATCATATAAAAGCATTTAACAATATGAAACCCTAGGTTAGTTACATACAATATTCATCTATATGCAACCCTAGAATTTAAATACATGTATGTAATACATATTAACCCCAATAACACATTAAAACAGTAAGGTTAAAAACATAAAACATCCCCTACCTCATTAGAGAATTGTATCTCTAGAATCCCAAAGAAATGAAAGCAAAATGAAAATCCAAGCTAAGGTATAGTAGAGGAAGGTGTGAGGAATCTTTTGTCTTCTAAGTGGAAGACCAAAAGATAAGAGGAAGAGGCTTGAAATCAAGTTTTCAAGGTTAGGGTTTCAAGTATCTAATGGTGGCTTTAGGTGAGAGGTTGGAGAAGACAACGCAAATATCTAAATTTTCCACTAACTAAACACATTGTTAGTCACATATACAACACTAACACTACCTCTCTCTCACATATACACATCCTACCCCTCCATTTGTCACTTTCTTAGGCCTCCTCACAAGGTTAAATCTAAGCCTTACACTTGTCATCATCCTAGGCTAACAAGTGTTCCAATCTAAAGTCAACAATTGGTCCAATGAAAGTGTGACACTTGTCAAACTTTCTCAAAATTGCAAAATAGTCGTTGTTCAAAATATCTCAAAGAATAATTGCAAAAAGGTCTCTAAAATAAAATATCACAAAAACTTAATTGCACAAATAACCCCTGATAAGTGCTTAAATGTTGCACATTTTAGCACCTAAGCTAGGGTATTTTAGTCCATTCATCTATCTTACTTTCCCATTTTAGCTCTAATTTGTGTTTTTGTCCATTTCAGGTCAATAAGGTTCAAACGGGCTGAAAACAGTCTTTTAAAGCCTTTTTTTGAGTAAAGCAGAAAATTCGGTAAAAGTTTAGAAAATTGCCCTAGAGATTCACGATCGATCGCAGCATTCCACAATCGATCGCAAGCCACATCATCATTCGTATCCATGTCACCAAAGGGATAAGGCTGCCACCTCATCATTTGTTCAAAGTAATGATCGATCGCAAGAAATCACGATCGGTCGTAGTGCCACGTCAATGCCAGATCAGCAGATAAGGTTATCAGTTGTTAAAATAAGACTGCTACGTCAGCCACGATCGATCGTAGAAGTTGACGATCGATCGTAGATCTGCTGGTATTTAGCTGTTTTATTCCTGACTTCGCCTGATCTTCACCTAACTTTTGGCTGTGGGATTGCATCATTTTGGGGCTTGTTTTTAGCCCGTTTTGGCCTCCAAAGGTCTTATATGAAAGGCAAAATGAACCATTTTTGTAAAGGTTAGTAATTTTATAATATATACACTTTTAGATACATTAGTTTTCTCTCTAGAAAAGTGAGAGATTAGGGTTTTGGGAAAAAAAGAGGAGTGGAGGCAAGGCAAATATCTCTAGATCTACACACACTCTCTCTAGGGTTTCAACCAAGCCAAAGAAGAAGAGGAAGAAGGTGACGCCATGTTTGGGAATTACTCTTAAGGGCTCTATGACCACACCAACCTCCTCTATGATTGGCTAAACTTTTCCTTGGGGCTTGGATGAGCCCCAAGCTTGTAATCCAAACCCTTATCTTTCACTTTTTGGGGAATTTTATCTTGTAATTAGTGCTATGGCCTTACGTATAGAATGAATCTTGGGTTTTCCTATGATTTCTATGCTTAAATTCTTCCTATTAATTCTCAATGTGATTCAATGTTTTCTTATGTGTGATTATTTAAGGATTATGCTTTACACTAGATGTTTGTTTTGTTGCATGTCTATGTGTGATTAATTGAGAATTTAGTGATGGTTATGCATAGTTTTTATTAGATGTGTTTGCCAATTAATTTGATGAATAATGCTTAGGCTTAATAGGCTGTGTTATTATTGCAAATTACATTATCCTCTAAATTGATGTGTGCTACACTTGTGACTACTTTGATGGATTATACTTAGACTTGATGGGTTGTGCTACACCCTAGTTTACTTGTTGATTAGGTAGACAATTCATACTTGAATTTGATTGTCCATGCTTAGTATTGCAATTCATAGTCGTATATTGATTATAAGAAGGTTTCCCCCAATTAGTTGAAAGTATGTGGTTTGGTGAATCAGCTTGGTAGCGATTCTAATGCCCTAAGACCTCTCTTCCTATCATTAATACCTTAGCTCACTTAAGTTAATTTAATTGCATTTTCGTTTAACTGAATTTTAGTGTAATGAGCCAATAAAACCCTTTCTCTTTTAAAAAGTTGTGATCCACTAAAGTTGAAGTTAAATTCCAACTACGTGTTTAATCTCTGTGGATGATCCCTACTCGTTATGCTTCATTAGTAGTAGTAGTGATTTTATAAATGTAAATTTGACAAAAATGGACTCCTAAACGACATTCATATTTTGACCTTGTGAAGTGACCTCTAACGAGACATGTCAATCCCAAAAAACAGAAATGTTTCCAAAGAAACTATGCATCCATACCCCCCAGAAAATAAAATTAAATAAGCATGCTTCTCTACACAATTAAGTCATGTATCGACAATAAAATAAAATAAAGCAAATGCGTGTGGTGTCGAAAATCGATTTAGGATACCTAGGGTCCAACAAACCCTAAGGTAACGCGAAAAAGAAATAAAAAAATTAATTAAATAAATTAAATTAAATGAATGGCAAAAAAAAAAAAGGGAAAAAGAAGATGCGGTCATCATAATTCGTATGCTTGGGATGACTTTAATGGTTTTGATATTTTTGTTGCCTCCTTATTTTGGGGGGAATGATTATCCATGACCTGTCTTCTGGGTTGTGCCTTCGGGCTGAATAAGATAGCAACGGTGCAAAATCGGGATGACCAGGTGAATATACTTTTGGATTAATTTAGTCAAGGTAGGGCGACCCTCCTAATTGGGGCCAATGCTTTGTCCAAGGCTTCCTGAGTTCCAGAGTATATCAGTTGCTTCATCCAATGCCTCGTTCAGGCCATTACTTGGGCTTTTAGGATTTTCTTAACTTTGAGACAACTTATTTTAGCCATTGTACCTAGTTTTTATGTCTGGGGCGCTGAATACGGCGCTCCGACTTATCTTTAGGTCGAAACAATGGTCCGAACATGTTTTGGTAGGGATTTGACCGAAAAGTCGACCATGTGGTAGCTTGGTCATGTGAGGGCCTTTTGTTGCCTAGGTCTCCTGATGTCTCTGCCCCCAGATTGTTCGGTATCAAAGGATGTCCTGCGACTATCTGATAACTGAAGGGTGAGTTGGTTGAGCATGGTCGCACTATCTGCGAAGACCTATACCTTCCTTGAGGTCTTTGATCCTTGGTTTCGAACTAAAATTTTAATTTATGCTGAAACTAATTCGGTCCTATCTTCTAAGATCTGGCCTGCCCTGACTTGCATAGGCCTGGTGAGATACCCCTGGATGGATTTGACCGAGGTAGGCAGACCTGATCGAACTTGAACTGTAGCGGTTTCCCCTCACTGCTGGGTATTTTAGTTAAGGGCTTTGTCACTGCTATTTGAAGTTACTTTCCAAGGATATGGCCTTCAGCCTTAATCTCTAAATATTTTTTGTTGTAATGGCATAGCACTCCTTAGCTACTGCTTGGTTTTCGTGAAGGTCTATTATGCTCTTGCCATCCGGAGCTATACACCTCATTACCTAGTAGAGGGTAGAAGGAACTCCTTTCATTATGTGTATCAATCCTCTCCCCATGATTATATTATATGAGGAGCGGATATCTACGAGTACCAAGTGGACTTGATGACTGTGACGTTGTCCCCAAGCTGCTCAAATGTTCACTTGATGATGATGTTAGCGCTACTTCCTGGGTCAACTAGGACTCTCTTAATTAAGCAGTTGGCCATTAACAGGCTAATCACCAATGGATCCTCGTGTGGTATATGGACTCGTGCTAAGTCTTCGTCTCCAAAGTTGATTCTCGTAGTTCCCTAGCAGAAGGTATTAATTGTAATGAGCTTCCTTAACTTGTGAGCCTACCTGAGCATGGATCTGTAGACGTCCTCAGACTCTGGTTTCTCCTTGGGCTTGCCATGTATGGTATTAATTACTCGTACGGGATTCCCTTCGGTGGTGTTTCTCCTTAGTGCTGGTCCTATTACCTTTACCTTCAGCTGGTCTCTCCCTACTAGGTATTCTAATAGATCCTCTCAACCGATCATTAACTCTACCTTTCCTCTGAGAATCCTACAGTCATTGGTGGAGTGGCCGAATTCCTTGCGATAAGTGCAATGTTTGCTTTTGTCTCTATGATCCTGAGGCAGCTTCATGGGAGGAGAAACAAGGAATTTTGTTTTGTTCTCTTGGAAAAGTTTGGCTATACTCATTGTGATAGGTGTGATCTTTTTTTTTTTTTTTTTTATCCGAGACTGGGAAGGCCGAGGCCGTAGGTGGCTATGGGGCTTTATTTTTAGCATTTTTTGCTTTGGACCTCTCTTCTCCAGAGGGGTGTATTTGAGTAATGCATTATAGAATTTTGACCCCTGAACGACTGTAATCTCGAAGCCTTTCACAGCGGAAGGCTGATAGCAATTGGGTATGCCTACTACCTCTAAGATAAACCTTTTGTGAAATGCTTTAAGACTCTCCCCTCCATTTGTTTTAACTCAAAGAGGGTGGCGAATGGTTTTCTTTTATACATTGTTTCCTTAGTATTGTGCAATGAATGCCACACAAAGCTCTTCGAAGATGGAAATAGATTGGTGAGGTCGAATTTTGAACCATTCATTGGTAACCCCAAACAAGCTCGTAGGGAAAGCTTTACACATAATATGGTTATTATGGGTATTTATTGCCATCTTCTAGGCGTAATGAACAAGGTGACGGGTTGGATCCCCTGTTCCATCAAAGAGGGTGAAGATTGGCACTCTGTGTTTATCGGGGATGTCCATTAGTTTGATGTCATCCCCTAGAGTCTTAGGAATTGAGGCGGTGAATTCTTTCACCATTTCTTCTTGGGTCTGGATTCTAAATCCTTTGAATAGCTCTACCACTGCGCCCAGAATTCATGTTGGGTTTTTGACGACCCTGGTTTTTAGGCCAGTGCGTTAATAATGAACCGAAAGGATGATCCAATAAC
>JAOTQH010106463.1:0-16064 GCA_025631255.1 Cornus kousa | reverse complement strand
AGTTTCAATGTGAAGTTTGTGAGCTTTCTAAACATACTAGAACTAGCTATATTTATTAATTCTGATGTTTGGGGCCCGTCCCCAGTTACTGCTTTCTCTGGGCATCGATATTATGTGACATTTATTGATAATTATTCTCATTGTACTTGGGTTTATTTACTGAAAAAGAAATCTAATGTGCTTCTTTTATTTATCCAGTTTCTTTAAATTATAAAACCGTAGTATAACACTATTGTCCATAATATTTGTTCTGATAATGTACGTGAATATGTTTTGAATAAGTTCCGAACTGAACTTAATAAAAAGGAAATTTTACATTAACTCACTTGGCGCTACATTACTGAGCAAAATGGCGTAGCTGGACGCAAAAATTGTCATCTTATGTATCTGGTCCGATGTTTTCTAGGTGGTATGCATATGCCTAAATTTTATTAGCATATGGTTATTCTTACAACTGTTTTTCTGATTAATCGTACTCCTAGTTCAGTTTTGGGTGGTAAGGCCCAACATCATATTCTCCAGCTTGATTATGCAATGTTTCACCTTCTGCCTCGAGTTTTCAGCTGTACTTGGTTTGTTCAAAATCATAGTCCTTCTCATCATAAACTTGATGATAAATCTATTAAGTGTATATTCTTGGGGTATTCTGCCATGTCAAAGGTTTATCGTTGTTATAATCTTGTGGTCAAACATATCTATCATTCTCTTGATGTGATATTTCATGAAACTTTTCCTTTTTATAGTACTAATTTTGTGGTATAGGATTCTCTCTCTTGTGGTCTAGAAAAGGAGATCACTCATATTTCCAGTCCTATTCCTCTCTTTGAAAATCACACTATCTTGGAATCTCCTTCTCCATCCATGCAGGGTTCCTCTTCACCTTTACAGGTTTACTCTCATCGCCATCGTACTCAACCTCCCCTACCAGAATCATCTTCAAAACCTGGTCCAGGTAGCTCTCCTTCTCCTGTGACTCCTACCATTCCTAAGCATACATCCTGTTATCCTACTCGTGATCGTCACCTTCCTAATTGGTATGGTTTCTCTAGTAGCACTAACTACCCTATTTCCCAGTATGTCTCATATGATGGTCTTTCAGGTGTATGTAAATCCTTCCTGGGCAAGATTGGGACCGTTTCTATTCCTCGATCAGTATCAGAGGCCCTCTAGGATCCCAATTAGGTGTCTGCCATAACAGCAAAAATGGATGATTTACAACATAATAATACATAGGAACTTATTGCTTTACTTGTTAGGGAGAAAATGGTTGACTGCATATGGGTCTTTAATGTGAAATATTTAGCCAATGGTTCTATTGATCGGTATAAGGCTCGGTTGGTGGCAAAAGGCTCTACTCAGATTTTTAGCAAAGACTTTGGTGTTACCTTTGCTGCTATGGCAAAATTGACATCTGTGCGACTGCTTATCTACTTGTCTGCTACTCATTCTTGGCATTTGCATCAATTGGATGTCAAGAATGCATTTCTTAATGGAGACTTACTTGAGACTATATATATGGATCCACCCCTGGATTTCGGGCTGAAGTGGAGTATGCTGGGAAAGTCTGTCGGCTGCGGAAGTCTCTTTATGGTTTGAAACAATCTCTTAGAGCTTGGTTTAGTTGTTTCAGCGATATTGTTCTATCCATGGGCTTTGTACACTGCCACTCAGACCATACTTGCTTTATTTGACGTAGCTATGATAGTCGCTACATTATGTTATTGGTATATATGGATGATATCATTATCATAGATAATGATGCTTCAGGGATTGCTCAGGCGAAACTTTATCTTCAAAAGTCCTTTGATGTGAAGGACTTAGGTCCTCTTCGATATTTTCTTGGAATTTGTGATACCCCTGAATTTTCGGATGCGGGTTGGCCAAGCCTACGCCCGAACGCCCGAGGATATCAAAAACAAATGGCAATAATCGAACACAGAATACAAATATAATAAATAGAAATAAATAAAATTTGCTAAAAGAAAACTAAAACATAATTCATTAATGAAATTCTCAGAATAAATTTTTATAAATAAAAAAATATTCTAGTACTTTCAATCCTTCATTACTAATACAACTCGGGAATCCATACCATGTGGACCCCGAGAAAATCCCAACTGAACAAGTGACTACATCGGAACACTGAAAACATAAAGAAAACTTCTAAATAAATAATTCGGAAGAGTGAAGTAAACGATCCCTGCTCAGCACGAACAATCCCTACTCCTGACGAATACTTGAAAAATATGGGTGGGTCAGGCCCACATGCAAGTTCTACTCTACTACAATCCAAGCAGAGACCCGATACGCAGATACATCCTAGATAACCTCAACAATAGCTATATAGTCCAAAACTATATATATATATATATGTATAAATCCACACTAATGGACTCTTACTGGACTACAATGGGGGTCTCAACCTGAATAGAAGGCAACATGCAAAACGCACCTAAAGTGGGCATGTGTACCTAAGCCTAACAAGGTATACCTCAACTTATCATAGCCAACTACTCATTCTAATGCATATACGCGCCCTAACCATCGACTTTGAGACTCAAGCTCATATTGCGGTACCATAATTATATATTTAAATTTCATCCAAATCAGAGTATGTCATTCAGTTGTTTATTGATCTAACATAAAATATAAGTAACAAATAATCCAATTAGTCATTCAACTTATTCAGTTGATCTGACTTAAATCCATGTAGGATATAACTTTTTAGTTAATCCATTCCGTTATGTATGAATAGGTAGGAATTAACGTTTTGATATAATCCATCCCTAATATGCCATCTCGTCCCATACCGGTACATATAATCCACATGATTCATAAATGATGCAACACTTAAAACAATACATCAAATAAATCCACAAAATCCATATAATTGATAGAAACAGAATTTAATGGTTCATCAATTAAAATCCAGAATAACATCCATTTAATTGATAGAACATAATTTAATGGTTCATCAATTGAAATCCAGAATAAGCATAAATAAAGTCTAATATGTATATGACCATATTATGCATCCAACACAAGATATAAAACCATGTTTAAGTCATTTAAGTTGCTAAAATCAGATTAAGCAATTAAATTCTCCTATCCGTTAACAATATGCAAAATTGTTCAAGCTTTCATACTGTTCAATCCATTAACATATAGACATTAATTATGCTATATGGGGTTTTAATATAACATGAAACAATGTTTAAAATTCTTAATAATAACCTAGAACAGTCCGGGAACCCCAAAAAATATCAAAACTGTACTTAAAATAAATTCCAATAAGTTATTATGCAAGAAAGCTTGCTCTAAAAAATGATAGAACAAGCTCCCACACAAGGGAGCCGGCTCCCCTACCTTGGGAGCCGGCTTTGTGATCTAGGGAGCTGACTTCCTAATTCCATGGAGCTTGCTCTCTCTCTCTCTCTCTCTTTCTCTCTCTCTCATAAAGAGTCGTGGGCTAAAAATAAAAGGAGCCGGCTTTTTCCCTTTAGGAGCCGGCTCTATCCCTGTTTCCTATCATTGTCTTCGTCTCCGATGACGTTTAAAACCCTTTGAAATCATTAGTTTAAGTTTCTAGAGGTCCGACTAAGTCCTAAATCATCCAGAAAAAAACATATATCTTAGTATGCATCGTTACAAGATTTAAACAGACTATGAAACAATTTGTTCAGCAATTAAATTTCAATTAATCAACACATATAATACAGTTCAAAATCTAAATTAACATGCATACATAACCAATTTTAATGTCCATTAAGTTCCTGAAAATTATTTAGGCATACACAGAACACAGGTCAAAGAAAAAGAGCAAGAAATAGAACTTGCCTCTGATTTAAGTTTTGAAAGCTTAACTTCATCTTCCTAATTTTTCCGGCAATCTGAGACTGTTCTCAACTCCTTTATTGCTCCTGGTTCAACCCACAAGCAAGCTTTCAATACCCCTCCTCGGTTCAACCCTTGTTCTTAGCCAAATCCTAACTTTCCCTCTCTCTGTTTTTCTCTCAAACCTTACTATTCGTGAATTTTCTGTATATGTGAATAGGGTTTTTCTTAACCCTAGGCAGATTTATAATGACACATATATAGGCTCCTAATAAAACCTAATTCTAGTCATGTGAGGAGTCGGCAAAGAAAAACAAAACAAAAAAAATATAAAATACATATATGTATATAAGTTTGCAATTTTAATGAATATCAATAAAATCCCAAAACATTATATTACATATATAAAAATAATGAAACTAATTTAATTATTAACAATTTCTAATAATTAAATTAACCCAATATACATATATACCCATATATACATGTATATCCATCCATGGGTAAAAACTGTACCCATTTACATTATCCAAATAGTCCATTAATCCTATCCAAGCCCAACTCCGTTTAAAATAAAAATAATATTAATTCAATTTAAACATATTTTATCTTTTAAACAAATAAATCAATTTATAAAATTAAAGCAAATCCACCTAATCATTAATTAAATTAAATACATAAATCAATTAAACGAATAAATTAATTTGATAATTAACCAATTAACAATTAAGCCAGTTAAACCTAAACATGAAACCATATAAACATATATCCATGTAAGCACCCAAAATACAATAATTAAATTCCAATTATATCCTTCTTAAAATTAGGAGTATTATATTGTATTGATGTATCAGAAGATCTACAAAGGAGATTTCAAGTGTCCGCCTTGGTTTTCGTCAGAATTACGGAGATCAATCACGAAATTGTTAGATCCAAATCTGAACACTTGGATTTCGATCGTGAAATAAATGGATTCATCTTAGTTCAAGAAGCCAATTCCGAAGTCTATTAGATCAAAAGAAGAGCAAAAGTTCAAAGGCAACGTTGGGGAAGGGAAGGAGACAGAGATTTTTAATGCGTTTCATATCATTTCTTTATCAGAGAGGTTCGATTTGTCGCCGCTGTTTGAGGAAAAGAAGAGGGAAGAGAAAGAAGAGTTTAGATTCACGACAACAAGGTCGATGAATAGCGTGATATCGACGCTAAAGGTGGGGGTAATGGTGGGTGAGAAAAATATAGTCGGATGGAAAATCTGGCCAATTAGGTTTGTTTGTAAGAACAGATCTATACAATTTTTGGGTGGGTGGCGGTAAAGGTGTTAGTTGGTAGTGATAGAGGTGTTGTGTGGGGGCGGTGGTGATGGGTGGAATTGTGGGGGTGTTGGGTGATGGGTGGTGGTGATGGAGGTGTTATGTGGGGGTGACAGTGATGGATGAGAGTGATGGTGGGTGATAGAGTCAACAACCGAATGGAAAATCTGCTAATTGGGTTTGTTTGTAGGATTAATAGATCTATACATTTTTGGGTGAGATGGTGGAGGTGTTGGTTGGTAGTGATAGAGGTGTTGGGTGGGGCAGTGGTGATGGGTGGGGTGATCGGTGGTGATGCTGGAGGTGTTGGTGTAGACACTAAAATTTTAATGGACTTTTGTTTTGACAAATTGACCCATTAAATATGGGTCTAATGTTTAATTAAGTTATTTAATTAGCCCAAGCTTTGTCCACTTAAATTATTTAATTAGCCAGCCTAGATGATAAAATAAAAAGATAATTATTCCTAATAAAATATATTTGGAATAATTATTTTTAAGAACAATTATCATAATATGCTTGGCCTGCCCTGTTATGATTTTATCCTTATCAGGAGAGGACAAATGTCATCATCATATTAATTCAAGAAGCCTATAAATAGAGGTATGGAGGTAGAAGGAAGAGACACACAAATTCAAAATTCAGAAATCCATAATTTCAGAGAGAAATATAGAAACTCTGCCAATACTCATCCCCTACATCCAAACCTGAAAGCGAAGAACAATAAGCACATCAAATCGTGTTGTTCTTCATCAAAATTCCACGGTGATCAACAACAAGCACATCTAAATTCGTGCCATTCTTCAACAAATTCAACAAATCCTCTCTGAAGACGAAGAACAACAAGCACATGCAAAGTTGTGTTGTTTTTTCTTAAATTCAATAAAGAATAACAAGCACATCAAAATCGTGCCGTTCTTTCTTCGTGATTCAACAAGTTTGATGAATCACCACACAACACTATCTGAAATTAAGCTTTGTTAGCCCTCAATCAAAAATCATCGGCGATCTTCTTTAACTACAAATACTTGAAGAAGATTGTCAACAACCCGATTCAAGATCAAGCTCCAAAAGCCATTGAATCCACCAACAAAGGAGAACAAATCAGCAGATAATTTCTTTCTTTTGTAAAGAATATCTCAGAGGATTATACTCAAATTTCATAAATCAATAAATTATTATTTGCTCCAGCTTTTGTTCTTTATTTGTAGACTACGAAATTTGTGTTTACAAATTTTTGGCACGCCCGGTAGGACCTCCTCTGCCTCTCATCTCTTTCTCTTACATCAAATCCTTAACAAATTTATCGTCAGATTCTATGACTTCTAACAAGATTCAAATGAAAAGCAAGAATACCACCAAGGACATTGCAGTCATGACGGACAACATCATCACCACCATAAAAGGTGGTAAGATGGTTGTAACTTTGTCAAGTGGTACAACCAACTCTGCAAGTTCAATTATGTGGAGCATGGTCAAAGTATTCGTTCCTGCCAAAAGACAACACGATGCAATGAGAGTCGATTCCACTAAATTTGTTAAAGTAACAACGCAAACTCATACTATCTTCACCTCGCTGGGGGCAAGGAGGAAGGTTCCTACAACCTCAAAGGTTGCTCTAGTCACAAGTTTAAGTTCAAGGGTGGTCTACTTAAGGCCAAAGATTTTTTCTGACTCCATCACTATGCCAATCATGATGACGAGTACTATCTCGTATGAAGAAAAATTGACGACTATGGCTTGTGCAATTAAAAGAGTACAACACTCTCTCAAGGAGTAAGATCTAAAAATTGCCTCCCTAACAGAAAAGTTAAAATTGCGTGATGACAATGCTGAGTCAAGCAAATACCAAATTCCTCATTCTAATTCCATGCCAGAGAACACTCCAATTAATGATTAAAATAATGTGTCCACCAATCCAATAATTGTTGATGCCTCCATCACCTTACTTTTTGTCAGACTGAACTACACGAGTGGGATCCATACTTGCAGAGAAGGAGAAACAAGGGTTAATTGATTTCCTGACCCAGAAACAAGGGAGAAACAAGTGTTCGCTTGGAGTCATTCATATATGCCAGGAACTAGCCCTTCTGTGTCCTGCCATTCCCTCAACGTAGACCCGAATGCAAAGCTTGTAAGGCAGAAGCAGAGAAGGTTCTCCCCAGAGCGCAACCAAATTATAGCTGAAGAAGTTGTTCGTCTGCTAGATGCAGGGTTCGTAAGAGAAGTTCAGTATCCATCCTGGCTCTCCAATGTTGTTGTTGTGCAGAAAAAGAATTGGAAATGGAGTGTATGTATTGATTTTACCAATCTGAACAAAGCCTGCCTGAAAGATAGCTTTTGATTGCCAAAGATTGATCAATTGGTGGATTCAAGTTACAATCAGATCCCCATAGACCCGGTTGATGAGGAAAAAACTTCTTTTGTTACTAAACGCGGGACCTACTATTACAAAGTCATTCCGTTCGAACTAAAGAATGCTGGAGCTACTTACCAGAGGCTGATCAGCAAGATTTTTAAAAATCAAATGGGGAGAATTATAGAAGCTTACATTGACAACGCGGTGGTAAAAAGCAAGAGGAAGGATGATTATCTGGGGTACCTACAGGATGTGTTTTGTGTGTTAAGAAGGTATGGAATGAAGCTTAATCCAACCAAGTGCTCATTTGGCGTGACCTCTGGTCAATTTTTGGGGCATGTGGTTAATCGCAGAGGAATTTAAGCTAGCCTAACCCAAACAGAAGCTCTAATAATGAATGTAGAACCAAAGACGATCAAAGAAGTGTAAGCGCTTACAGGTCGAATAGCTGCGTTGAGTAGGTTCATCTCTAAACATTCAAATTGTTGCAAACCGTTCTTTGATATAATACGAGGCCATGGAAGGTAGGCCTGGGGGGATGAACAACAACAGGCATTAACCAACTTAAAAGAATATATGCGGAACCCTCCAATCCTATCTGCTCCCGAGCCGAATAAAAAGCTTTTTATGTACCTTGGGGTATCCAGCATTGCAACAAGTGCTGTTCTGATCCACTATAAAGAAAAAAAGCAATTCCCAGTGTTCTATGTCAGCAAAATAATGGCCGAGCTAGAAAGAAGGTACTCAAAGGCCGAACGGATGATCCTGTCGCTAGTTAATGCAAAAAGGAACCTCAGGCATTATTTTGAGTCTCATCCAATTGTAGTTCTAACTACCTTTCCCATAAGGATGATCCTGCATAAGCTAGACCTATCATGAAGAATGACGAAGTGGGCTATAGAGTTAAGCTCGTTTGACATTACGTATGAACCCAGAAAAGTAATTAAGGGCCAAGCAGTGCCTGATTCCCTACTGGAATATGATGCTAAAGACTCAGAAGAAGAACATATATGTTCTTTATGGAAACTCTACGTCGATGGCTCATCAAACCAAATAGGGGCAGGAAATGGGATCAAATTGGAAACGCCTAAGGGCACCACGCTGAGCTAGGCTATCAGACTTGAGTTCAAAGCAACCACCAATGAGGCCGAATATGAGGCATTGCTAGCTGGCCTAAAGTTGGCTAAAGAGCTGAAGATCAAGAGTCTAGTTGCTTATAGTGATTCACAGCTAATCGTTCGGTAGGTAATTAGAGAATATGAAGCCAAAGATGAGACAATAGAAGCTTACTGCTCAGCCATTCTACACGAGGAAAAATATTTTCAACAGGTTAAGTTCATCTAGTTGACGAGGGAGTGCAACGAAGATACTGATCGCTTGGCCTATAGTGCATCCAGTTCTGGAGAAACATTGGCTAGGGTTACCTAGTTGACGTGTTGTACCAGTTGTCCATCTTTATTGAACTGTCTAGTTTGGATGCTTAGCAAGTTAACATTATACCATATAAGCCGAGCTAAATTGACCCGATCATAGCTTTTATACATGATGGTGTGTTGCCTGAACATAAAGATAAAGCAAGAAAAATCAGGTCCCAGGCAGCGAAGTACGCTATTATGTATTATCAGTTGTATAGACAATCCTTCATGGGTCCGTACTTAAAATGTGTCACCCTAATAGAAGCTAGACAAATCGTGCGGACCATTCATGAAGGTGTATGCGGTAATCATTCAGGAGTAAGATCTTTGGCACATAAAGCGATGACACAAGGGTACTTTTGGCCAAACATGGCACGAGATATAGAAGATTTCTCTAGAAGATATGATAAATACCAATGGTTCGGACCATTGATCCACCAACCACCTAAAGACTTGCACACAAATGGCCCTTTCGCGCAATGAGGGATGGATGCGGTTGGACCTCTACCTACCGCGAGATTGCAAAACAAGTATGTCCTACTTGCAACAAATTACTTTACCAAATGGGTGGAGGTAGAACCATACCCTAGTGTAACCCAAACTCAAGTAAGATGCTTCATCTGGAATAATATTATTTGCCGCTTTGGTGTCCCAAGATCGATTGTTATGGACTATGGGACTAATTTTGACAGCAAGCAAGCTAGGGAGTTGATAGAGGAATATGGAATTAATAAAAAATTGGCGGCAGTTAGCCATCCACGGGCGAATGGCCAAGTTAAGATCACAAACAGAACGATTTTTGCTTATATCAAGAAGAAACTCAAAGATCAGAAAGGAAAATGGTTAAATGAACTTCCAAACGTCTTGTTAGCTTACAGAATGACACGAGACGACCGATCGGAGAGAGCTATTTTGCTATGGCTTATGGTACCAAAGTAGTAATACTAGTCGAGCACCTGATTCCAATTGTTCGGAGTTTAGCATAGAATCAGGAGTAGAACGACAGCATGTTAAAGTTCAACCTCGATCTGCTAGAAGAGAAAAGAGATGCAGCGGCAATAAGGCCTGTATTTACCAGCAGACACTTACCAATAGCCACAACAAAAGGGTGAGGCGTAGAAATTTTGCCTCTGGCGACCTGGTTCTGAAGAAGAAAGTAAGCATTGTCAAAAAGATGGAGTCACCAAGGGAAGGCCCATACCGAGTAGCGGAGATCATAGCGAAAGGAGCATATATACTAGAGATTATGGCTGGAAGACTGGTCAGTAAACCATAGAATGCCACATCTCTAAAAAGGTACTACCAGTAGAAAGGTAGAATATAATTCTATAGTAGCATCAATTCAAAGTTGTACTCTTCTAAGTGTGTAGACTTCTCAAAGATATATAAAAGAAAAGGGTTCTATTGATTTCAAAATTGAAGCAAACAAAGAATGTTTCGCTAAAATAAGTGGCAGCTGGCACTATGAGCCAACAAAAAACACTTGTTGCCAAGTGGCAAGTGGCATTCTAGCCGAGCGCCAGGCATATAGTAAAAATAAGTGGCAGCTGGCACTATGAGCCGAACACCAAACACTTGTTGCCAAGTGGCAAGTGGCATTCTAGCCGAGCACCAGGCACATAGTAAAAATAAATGACAGCTAGCACTACGAGGCATATGCTAAACATTTGTTGCCAAGTGACAAGTGTCATTATAGCCGAACGCCAGGCACATAGTAAAAATAAGTGGCAGCTGGCACTATGAGCCGAACGTGAAACACTTGTTGCCAAGTGACAAGTGGTATTCTAGCTGAACGCCAGACACATAGTAAAAATAAGTGGTAGCTGGCACTACGAGACGAACGCCAAACACTTGTTGCCAAATGGTAAGTGGCATTCTAACCGAACGCCAAGTACATAGTAAAAATAAATGGCAGCTGGCACTACGAGCCGAATGCTAAACACTTATTGCCAAGTGGTAAGTGGCATTCTAGCCAAGCGCCACGCCAAACACTTGTTGCCATGTGGCAAGTGGCATTCTAGCAGAGAGCTAGGCACATAGTAAAAATAAGTGACAGCTGGCATTACGAGTCGAATGCCAAACACTTGTTGCTAAGTGGCAAGTGGCAAGTGGCATTTTAGCCGAGTGCCAGGCACTTAGCAAAAGTAAGTGGCAGCTGGCACTACGAGCCGAACTCCAAATACTTGCTATAAATATTGCCAAATGGTAAATGGCATTCTTACCGAACATCAGCCACTGTTGGATCAAAAGTCAAACAGGAGAATAAAATTATCAATTTATTCATGTTTTGAGGATAAAAGTTTGGCAAAAAAAAAATGTCATTGTGTTCGTCACATGTTAAGATTTTGTAGTACATTATTAAAAAAATAAAAAAAAAAAGAAAAAAAAAAAAAAGCAACAACAACAACAAACAACAAAAATATTAGTTTGCAGATTCTTCTCCTAGTTTGGATCTGTTGTTTTCTCTGTTAATATTTGCTAGTTCGTTACTGTTTTCTTCACCATTGGCTACGCCTCTATCTCTGGAGGGAGAGTCAAGTTGAATGACTTCATCAGTTGATGGAGGCCTGTCGATGATTGCAGTAGTAACAAGAATAATGGTTGTGATGGGGGGAACTTTCAGAGGAGTAGGGCAAAAAGGTGGAACCACCCCTGAAGCAGCAATGTTTTTACACTCGATAAATATGTCCTCAGCAGGGGTGGCATCTGGGTCTTGATAAAAGTTTGGTGGAGTTATATCAAGAGAGGCATCCAACTCATCTAGACTCGCCCAGGAACTTGATTCGCCCTCAAGGGGAGAACGGTCAATAAAACCATCTCTATTCCCCTCGACATATTTGAGAGCTCCAATCATGGTGAAATGGGAGTGCAGAGCTTTCATACCACCTTCAACTCTGCCAATGACTGCAGTAGAGCAATCATTGGAGAACTTCTCTTCAGAATTTACGAAGGATAACTGTTCAGCAATTAGTGTGCGCTGAAGGTCACCCTTCTCTACCTTTAATACATCTCTCTTAGTCAGCGCAATATTCTTCTTAGTCTTCAGAACGTCGGCTTAATCCTGGAAGGAATCTCGTTAAGCTTTAAAGGCATCTTGCTCAGATTTCAAAAAGTCCACTTCAGCCTTCAGAGTAGTCAGTTCTTTCTTTAACTCATTCAACTTAACCAGCAGCTCCTATTTCTGGCCTCAGTGATCCTTTTTAAGTCAACAGATCTGGCCAGGCTAGCAGAAACGAATTTGAGCTTCTTGTTTAGAACTTTAATGATGTTCTGAAGGGTAAACATTCTGTAGAGAGTCTGCAAAAAGGCAAGGGCGATCAGGTAAAAACAACTGTTAAGTAATCAGAATGAAAAATAAACAAATTAAAAAGGAAAAAGGGATTACCTCAACAGTAGCAGCTGTGAACCGCCTGTACATCTCGTTTAAAGTCATCTTATTTTGATCTTAAATATCTTTGGGAGTCTAGAGGCCCCTGTAAAGGAAAATAATGTAGCCGGGTTTTGTAAAGAGGAATCTGTGGGGGCAATGACTGACCCATCCTCACGGCTGAACATGGGGTGCCATGGAGTAACTGTTGGTGATGAGCTAGATGTTCTGGAAGATTCACCTTCTAGAATGGATAACTATGGAGGAAGAATTGGACTGGTGACCCTGAAAGAAGTTCGGGCTCTTTGAGCTAAAGGAACAACGCTCTGATCAGAGCCACCCTTTGGCTTGGGCCTCTTACCCTGCCTTTTCTCTAGAGCAATAGCTCAAATAGGGGAAGAGCCAACAACATCTTGAGAAGGATTTATAGCGTTCTGAGCATTTTTCCCAGCTGTCTGAGCTTCCTGTGGGGAGGATTGTGGGGAAGTTTCAACTGAAGTATTGGAGGGTTCGCTGCTTGCCACATGGGTCTGAACTTCGGATAAAGGAGGAACAGAGGTCCCAACGCTCGGTTGCTCGGTAACTTGTGCTGGAGCCAGAATTAGAGAAGTAGCTGCAGTAGTGGCAGCAGTAGTAGAAGAAGAGGGGGTAGAACTCCTCCTCTTGCTGAAGGTGGGAATTCTAATTTCATTCATGGTGGATCTAAGGAGGGATATGTCCGAGAGGTTGTCAGGAGTAAGCAGGTCCGTGGCTGAGGGGATGTTGTTGAACACACTCTCCTTCAGAACATCAAGCTTGACCCTGCAAACACTATAAACCAATTCGTCATGATCTATCTGAAGGCATCTACAAAGAAAGGTATAAAAACGGGGAAGGCAATTTTCACAATGGCAATCAGTTAGGTGTTTTTTAAGCTTCTTGTAATTGGAGACAGAGCACTCCCCAAAGGTGGTTGGGATAGGGAAGGACTGAGCGAATGGGGTTCTCCAATTTTCACTAACCCTAATTAAATTCTGTCTCCAGCCTTTTTCGGATGAGAGCTTGTCCGTACAGATGGAACGTTTCTCACTAGGGTAAAAGTGAAAATACTTATCAATGAATTTAATTTTGTTAATTCGATAGCAAAGAAGGAGGTCAATGATATCCAGATCGAGGTCCCTATCACGATTTAAGAGAAGGATGACTGAAATTACCCTAAAGAAATTAGGGTTAACCTGTAAAGGGCAGAGCCCCAATTTGTTGAGGGCATAGCAGAAGAAAGGATGTAAAGGCAACCTAATTACATTTAAGTGAAGAGCCAAGAATAGAACTTCCCAGGGAAGGAGACCTCACCAAAACTCTCATCTAAATTTGCGGGGTAAATTCTGAGGTCTATACCATTTGGAATTTTGTTTTTAGAGCGAATGGTGTCCAAATCAAGAGGAGCCATGGAAGGGAAGATAAATTTTTGAATATAAAACCTTTTCTTTCAAAAAAGAATAGTAAAAGAAAGAAACTAACCTTGAAGAAAAAGTTCGCGAAGTATTCTGTGACAGTGAAAAAGCCGAGTTGCAAGGAAAGAGTTCACCGGAAAAGCTAAAAGAAGCTCGCCGGAAAATACAGGTAAGCAAGGGATGTGATCAAGGAAGCCGATGATGAAGTATGATAGTGAGAAAGGTTGAGAAAGGTTGACAGAGGCCAAGAGTTATGGGGCTAAGGTTTTTAAAGAAAAAGCAACTCAGCATTTAATGAGTTAAATGAAAGTGGTGCGGCAGATCTCAAAACATGGGTCTTAGAGCTAACCGTTCGATTCCCCATGCCATCACCCCAGCCGTCGAGTCATGATTATGTCTTTTCGATAATCTCACCCTAATTAATTAAGGAGAGATTATGGGAGCAAATGAAGATACCATAAATGACCTGGGCCCGTTTCGGTTCAAAATGCTTAAAACAGGCCGGGTGATTGCGATCGGATCAAAGCCAACCCACACCGAGCAGGCCCAAAGCAAGGACAATAATGAATGGACCTGAAGAAGAATGAAAGGACGTGGGCCCAAACTACACCGAAGAAGACAATGCCGGCCCATTACTAGAGAGTCAGTTAGAAAGCAAGATGAGAACTTGTAATCGTCTATAAATAGACAGAAAATAGAGGGAAAAGGGGTTGGAAAATCTTTTTGAAGTGCAAACTCTTTCTCTCTAGATTGGGGAAGAATTTCTTGCATCTTCAATGGCGCCGTCTGTGGGAAACGAAGAAAATTGACTCGTTTTCGATCAAGATCGATTCGATTCAAACTGATTCGTGAAGAAGAAGCTTGATCCATGGAAGTTGAATCCAGGTCGGAGAGATTGTTATTCATGTAACAGAGCCTTGCTTCCAATCAAGTCTGAGAGCTTGGCGTCAAATCTACACAGTTACAATTTGCTCAGGTAAGCTAGATTTCGCAAGCCTGCGGCAGAAGAAGTATAGATCTAGCACGATTCACATTATCTAAGCTCAGATCTGATTCGAAATTGGCGGTTAATGACTTTGCTCCGATCAGGAATGATGATAGGTGGTGAGAGTTCAAATCCAGTGGAGAATGGCCAGCAAATGAAGCTTGATGAACTAATGAGCATGATCGAAGCTCTCAGAAAAGAAAATGCAGAATTGAGAGCTGGAATGGAGCGTCGAGAAGCTCCAGCTGTACCACGACCGCCTCCGGTGGGCGAAAGAGGCATGTAGATTGATGAAGCGCATCAAGGCAAGCAAGAAGGAGATAACCACGTGGATCTTCACCGCGAGGAGGTCAGGCTGGAGAATTTACCGCCAAATGCTCGTCGAGTTGAAGATCGAGAAGGATCTATTCATCTAGATCCACATCGTGAGCAGATTAGGCGGGAAGAAGCTACAACTTTCAATCCGTATCAAGAAAGGCACAATCGAGAATAGGCTATGGAGTTTGATCATCACAAGATTAACTCGCTATGGCAGAACGAGTTCACTGAGGAAAGGTCGTTTGATCCACCTTATCGGCCTTCAATGGCTACATACGATTACAAGAGTTCGGAAAGAAGGCCTGCAGATCAAAGACTCGTCATAAGGTTTCAAAGAGAGAATGAGGCCCTCCGTTCGGCAGCACGGACGTTCGATTCGCCGTTTACTGACGAGATCATGAACGCTCCAAGCCCGAGGAAGTTTTCCGTTCCTGTTTTCATTCAATTCGATGGAACAACCGATCCGATTGATCATGTGTATCACATTCAGTTGAAAATGGCTTTGAACACAGAGAATGATCCCTTAATGTGCAAGTGTTTTCCTACAAGCTTGGCTGGATCGGCGCTCAACTGGTTCAAGAACCTGCCGAGGGGCTCAGTGGATAGTTTCCGAAGTTTGTGTGACCGGTTCATAAGCCAGTACTATGGGAATAAGCACCCGGCAAAAGATATCTCAAGTCTATTCACGATGAAGCAACATGAAGATGAGCGTCTCCAAGCCTTTCTTACCAGGTTCAACTTAACCAAGAGCATGGTGATTGAGTGCCATCCATCCACAGCGGTTCAGGCGTTCAAACTAGCAATGACTCGTGGAACACCATTCCACACAAGCCTAGTGGTGAACACACCGTAGACCATGGACGAGCTGAACGAAAGAGCTGACGGTTTCATCCGTTTGGAAGAAGAAAAGGTAGCCAATGCAAGGAAGACATCAATTATCTCAACAGAGGAGAAGTCCAAAGCCAAGATCCGGTAAAAACAAACTCCACCACAGCGGCAGACCTCCTGGAAGGCAGAGAAGAGGCCCAGAGAAGAGGAGATGG
>JAOTQH010106355.1:0-16064 GCA_025631255.1 Cornus kousa | reverse complement strand
GACAAAGGTCCTTGTGTTAAGAGAAAAGGGCCTAAGGTGCGCAGCGTTGTTAAACGCGCCTACTCATATCCTTGTTTCCTCAGTGAAGGTATACCTTCACCTCCTCCAGGAACTTGTTAGTTTTTTATGGAGAAGAAAATATCAAAAGAGAGAAGATTTGTGTCAAGAGAAAAGAGAGAAGCGGAGAAGTGAGTTTTGAAACACGCTTTGGGTTAAGAAGAACATGATTTCGAAAAGAGAGAGGATTGTGTCTTGCCGAAGTGAATCTGGAGCTCATCAGAGCTTTGATGGAGCTGTCCGGAGCTGCTGGAGGTCATCGAAGGTAACAATCACAGGACCTGAGAGTCGTCTTTAACACTTTGTGAAAGAGAGGGACAGATGGCAGAAGCTTTGAGCTTTGTGAAAGAGACGGACCTGCTTTTACATTTTGTTTCTCTTTTTAAGTTGTTGCTGGGCCTTTTTTTCCTCTCCATCTTTTTTAACTTATTTTTGGGTTTCTGTCTAAAAAAGTTCTATAGCCCAACAGACTTCAAAACATAACAAATGCAGCTCATAAACTAGGCTCGCACTATCCTACAATCCCACCTGTGATACCAGCAATTCCACCATGATCCTACTAAGGAAAAATTTGGATGCGATCCAGAATGATTGGGTGATTTGGGATCGCAGGATCGGACGATCCTACGACCCGGATCACGATGTTGACAACCAAAGAGACGGTTGAACTATGAGTAAGTAGAAAAGAGTTGAATGTAATTCAAGACCATGAAGAAAGGGAGGAATATCCAAAGAGATGGTTCAAGATGGGGGCAATATACACGAACAACAACAGTTAAAGGAGTATCAAAAAAAGGGATCTGGACTTATTGATAATGCAAATCTGAAGGAAAGAGAGTGGAACTATAAGTGATCAAATGGTGACTAAGGTGCAAAACTGGGTTAGTGTATGTTAATTGGGCCTGATTTGTTTCTTGAAACTAGAGTGAAGTAAAGAAGAATGGAGATGTTAACTTCCATAATTCAAGCCACAGGATGCAATTTTTAGGACCAAAAATAAATAAATAAATAACAAATTGAAACTGCAAATTTATACCTGTCATTGTCGTCCCTTTTAAGATACTTCATGTAGAATTCATAAAAAACCTTTGGGACAAAATCAGGAAATATAGAAAACAGATTATTGTGCACCTCATCCCAAGGAACGTATTCAGTCTGTCAAAAATATATATATTTAGGTTTACGCAACTCACAGAGAGAGAGAGAGAGAGAGAGAGAGAGAGAGAGAGAGAGAGACTACCAACTCTTTTAAGTGCTCATAGGAGGCCAGATGAAATCGTTGCAGTGTCCAGCCGCCTTCGTTGTCATCGTACAGGACATGTTCATTCCAATTCTGCTTCAACTGATTAGTCTCAGGATCCTCATATCGACTCAGCGTCATCATATCATCCCTCTGATAATCCTCCATCTTCGCAACAACCTGAGAAGTTTCCCACCTGTCCATGTCACCAAATTCCCAAGAATGAATATCTTTGGGCGGCAGGCCTACAAACTGTCCTTTCCACCCGGCCCGACCGAGTAAAATGTCGTGAAATTTGTGGTCCTCTGGTATTCTTTTTTTCCAGCCCAGCATGCATGTTGGATACGAACGTAGTTTGACCCAATTCTTATATTTAATCAAAGGGTCGTTTTTAATATCCTCCATCTTTCGAACAAAGTTATATCGTTCCTCGCCACCATAGAATAGGGGATTGAACTTGACGAAAAACCAAAATTCTCTTAATGCTTCAAATGATTGCACACTTGGAAGTAAAAATGTAATCAAGTTCTCAAAGAGGTGATAAGCAACGTGCAGTCCTTGTTCATTTTTGAAGAGTTTTGCCGCTTTTCTCACCAGTCTACCAAGATCACCAATATCAGTCTTCATTCCATTAAAAATGCATTCTCTTTCCACAGGCCATAACAGTCTGACATCACCATCTTCTGCAACAACCACCCCATTAAATAAATTTCCGTGATATCCATCATGAGCAAAAAATGCATCTAGACCCGCAATAATACCCCTGCAAATAAAATAAAAACATAGAGAAATAAATTGACTACAAAAAGAAATAAAAAAAAAAAAATAAGGAATCAAAACTGATATAAAGTAATAAAGTAAAAATACCTAAAAACCTTTAAAAATAGCGGGGTTCCACCAACTACTCCTTGTTCCTCTTCAGCTACTCCTTGTTCCATCCCAGCTACTACTCGTTCCTCCCTAACTACTACTTGTTTTGGTGCTGTTAGCCAGAGTTTTTGTTTGTCCATCTTATCCAGCCAAGTGTGGAATGATGAGGCAATACGTTCAAAAAAAATTATCACTTTATTGTCCTCATCATCCTCTTTTAACATTATGCACTTAAGGATGTTATGATGAGAATATTCATTGAGCCTTATAAATAATCTCAAGGCCTCAGTCCGCTGCTCGGGACCGTACATCCGAAACGATATATTCTGCCATGCCAAATTGGGCAAAGTTCTCCAAGACTGAAAAATATTGGGATCCCAATGCGCAATTGTCCATCGAGGGCAACGAGCATGTCTGATGTCTTTATTATCTTCTGCAACCTCCTCGTTGTCCCACCATATGTTGATGCTTTGAGACATTACTAAAAATACAAATGGACAAAACACCATTTATTTGCAGTGTAACTAAAAATGCAAATGAACACCAAGTTCAGAAAATTACTCAGGGATTTATTTCACAAATCGAACTAGCAAAATGATGGAGCTAAAATATACATATAATGATATACACACAGCAAGAGAGGATATGGCAGTAAAATTATCAACAAGGTGATTCGAAATTAAGTAAAATAAAAGCATTAAATTAAATCATCATATCATGGATTTGAGGTGAGAAAGTGCGAACAGTTGAAGAAATTGAAGCAAATATTTCAAATTGATTCCAAGGTTGCAGAAATTTCAGACTTTATGCTAGCTGACAGACAAATGGGTGGAAATTTTGAAGATAAGACCCCATTGAACTTCCGATGGTATGTGGGGCAGTAGGCATTAAATCAGATTCAACTTTCTTGAATAACTTGGTTAGTAATGAAGCTTCTTCGGTCATGGAGTTGGAAAATCATGACTATTTGGGATGGATTCTTGCTGCGAGATATAACAAGGAGTTGTTCAGATTCAAAAAATCAAATTAATTCAGGTCTTGTTTCGTGATATGTGTTCAAGCAAGCTTCAGAAAACTTATTAAAAAAAAGAAAGAAAGAACTTAAAAGTTTGTTCAAAGGTATTCATTGTCAGCAACAGAAGCTTATTGTGCTTTGTTCAAGTAAGAAAAAGAAGAAAGAAAGGTTGGAAGGCCCTATTCGATTTTTTAATAGAACGTGGGAAATTGCTTCAAACTTGAGGGAGAATTTTCTTGGAGGAGGGTCTGATGCAGAGTGTTACTCGTACAACAAGAGGGGCTTAGTCAACTAACTAAGAAATCAAATAAATAATAGTGTCTCTAGTCAGGATTGTGGCGGTCAATAGTGTCTTGAAAAGTGTTTAGTCAAAGTTTATGTAGTAGTAATTATGATATGGGAATTTGGAGATGTCGTGAGAATAGTAGAAGCTATCATAAATGCTTTGTGGGTAGCTTGAAAGTCAGTCCAGAGAAGTGAAGTGTCATTAGTAGTTTTATTATAAAAGGGACAGCCCTCTATATCTGCTGTAACCGAGACTTAATCAATATCAAATTGAGTTATTTTCAGAGCCCAAATTTCTCCCGAGGCTTTTCTCAGACTTCCCTTTAGAAATCTAGGCTCCAACGGTGGTTCAAAATTTTCTAGTCTCCTTACTCCTCTAAGAAGACTTCTGTTCTTTTCTGTTTGTTCCACAATCATTACAAATATATGAACTTCTAAATTTCACAACATACATCCAGTCAGGGTCTACTAATCCTCAAGTAACATTCAAACAAAATTACACACTTCACCAAAATAAAACTATTGTTAAACCCTCTCCAATGAAAGTATTTATCTCCTATAAGCTTGTAGTTCTTCATATCAAATATGTGTCCTTGCTATTCCAAGCTTTCTCACAATCATGACCTGAAAATGATGGGACTGAGATCTACAAATTTAGATTGCTCTTTTATCCTGTACAAATATAATCCCTTAGCTCTCAATGACTCAACTTCCCCTCTCTATTTTCAGTAAGTGAATTGATTAAGAAAGGGATCTCAATGAAAGTGTTAAGGAGGGGATTCCCTCAAGTTTTTACATCAATTTAAACCTCACAAAATAAAAGGAAACAGCATATACAAATATCATTCATAGCCAAATATTGAATCAGGTATATCCAAGCTTGTTGAACTTTTCTATTAACATTAGTGCTGATAAAAATAATAATTATAATAATAATAAAAGATTGAAGAGAGAAATTAAGAATGAAACAAAACAAGGATATACGTGTTTCGGCCACTATGGCATACATCCACGACACACAAAGCCCAAACGGTTACATCATATTATTATATTCTCTTTTAATTTTGTATGCAATGATCACCTCTACTTATAGGTGAAAGAATACAAACATGTGGTAAATATGAAAAATATATTGATGGAAAGATTCCTAAAAAAAAATTCAATATTGTGAAAAAAAAAATAAATAAATAAATAAAATAGTGTTAAACTCTTTTTGTATCAAAGGAGAAATCTTAAGTAAACTTATGACGCATAAAAGACCTTTCTCAAGGACAAAATCTTCAAAGTACAGCTCACATCCTTGAATGGTTCCTTTTTAGTGATATGCAAAAGAAATTTATTTCCCTTATTAAATGTATAAAAACAAATTTCAAACAACCTATTTCAATATAACCTACCTACATACTAGGAAATTATATACATTAATTAGTAATAGATTGAATACATGCACTATGACATCAAAATCATAAGAGGGATCTAACAACAAAACTCCAACAATCCCAAAAGAAGTACTAATTGAATGTTGATAAAAATCACATCTTCTAGTAAATCTGCTTATTGAACTGTTATCACGAAAGAAAAGTACACACAACACACACACAGAACACAAAGATTTACGTGGTTCGACATAAGCCTACATCAACAGTGAAGATCCCACAACCCTAGCTCTCTCACTCTCTTGCCGGTGGTTTTCAGTGTTCTCTTATGACACATCCCAAACCCTAAACGTACTTATATACTTACTGAGCTGGAAAATAATTTTAAAACCTGCTCCACAACCCGCAAGAGAAAAATGGGTATAAAAACATCAATTTGAACTGGGTCACAACACGACCTAGGTCGAAACAAAATTTGGGCTACACCACATGAATTCCAGCTAATATTGTGTCAAACCCAATGATCAACATATACCTGAACTCCAAATAATTGTTTGGGTTAATTTCACTAACACCCCCTCAGGTTTGGCCAAATATCACCCTCAAACATCTTTTGAAAATAACTACCACTCACGTTACAAACTTTTGTTCCGTTTTTCACTCACACCCCAACCGTTAGTTGAACAGTTATGACAAGATGTAAAATGACTTAAATACCCTTCGATTTTGTCAAAACGACTATTTAACATAAATAATTATGTTAAAAGACTAAAATATCCCTCAATTTATTGTAAATTTACAAATTTTATATATATATATATATACATATATACACACACACACACATATATATGTACACGTCGCCAGGAGGGAGCAAAAGGGAATTCAGATCTGCTCAATCTCTAGGTGGTCTCTCTCCACCTTCTTTTGCTTCTCCAAGTGATCAAAACAAGAAATGGGGTATGGACAGTGCCCCGGTACTTGAGCTCTTGAGCAAGAAGGGGTCAGATTTAACGAAGACAAAGATTGCGAAAGCCCTTTTCGTGGTCGGGAATTTGATGGTTTTTACAGAAAAAGATGGATGCAATGTTTTGAATAAGGCAGAGAGTCATGTTAGGGGATTTGGAGATCAGAGTGCTCGATGACTGCAAGGATGAATTGGATTTGGAGCTTTGACTTGGGTACTCTTAGTTGAACTTCTAATTTGATGCTCTTTAGACACTTGCCTTTTCAATATTTTTCCTTTTTATTTTTTTGGCCTAATTGCACCACCTCTATTCTGATCAGTTTAGGTTCCTGCTTGGTGTGTGTGTGTGTGTATATATATATATATATCATACATACATATAAATATATATATATATGGTATATCTATAATTGTAAATTTGCAGAGTATTTAGGGGTATTGTAGTCTTTGTATTTAATTTTTTAGGTTAGAGAGCACTTTTGACCAAGTCAAAGTGTATTTAGGGACAAAATTATCTTTTTACATATTTTTAACGGAAACTATGACGGAAAAGTGAAAATGGACCCAAATAATAGTTATTTTCGAAAGATGTTTGAGAGTAATATTTGGCTAAACCAGAGGAGGTGTCAGTGAAATTAACCCTAATTGTTTACTTATATACTTAAATTCCCTATAGATTTGATTCCAGCACGGATGCAATTAATAACTAATTAATATAATACCTTCCTCTGTTATACTAGATTTCAACATTGACCAAAAACACTAAGCTCTTGCCAATATCATGTCATAGTCCAAGAATCTCTAAAAGAGACATTTCGGTTTGATATGTCTCATTTCTAAATTGATTTACTAACCATGCTCTCATACTTTACTTAGAAATCAACACTTCATTACCTATACAAATTTGACTTTTGCTCATATTTGGGATTGCCTTTGTGGTCCACCATCGAGAAGGGTGGGGGGTTGGGACCTGTGGTTGAGAGGTTTGAGAAAAGACTTGTTGGGTGGAAGAAGCAGTATCTTTCTAAGAGCGCAAAGGTCACCCTTATGAAGAGCGCAACGGCGAGTCTTCCCACATAGTCTCTCTCTTTTTCAGATCCCGGCCACGGTGGCTGAAAGGATTGAAAGGCTTCAATGGAACTTTTGGGGCAGGTAGGGGGATGAGTTTAAGTACCATCTTGTTTGTTAGGAGTAGGTGTGGAGGCCTATCCAGTTAGGTAGTTTGGGATTGGGAGGGTGATCCCTTTCAATTGGGCACTGCTTGGGAAGTGTCATCTCTTGACGTTTTGGGGAGGAGAGAGGTGGGTGGTGCTCCCGTGCGGTAAGATCTCTTGGTGGTGTTGGGGTGTGGAAGTTTATTCGGAAGGGGGACGGGATGAGTTTTTGGGACACATCAAATTCAAAGTTCGAGATGGTAGGGACACTCGGTTTTGGGGGGACGTTTGGGGTGGTGAGCGTCCATTGGCTTGCTCATTTCCTAGGCTCTTCAGAATTGTTGTGGACAAACATGATTGGGTAGCTGACTGTTATCGGCTTTATTTTTTTGTTATTTTATTTTTTTAGTAAGAGAATTCATAAAGAGCGTTCAAAAGGGGGGAACACGTCCCGAATACAAGGAAAAAACAAAGAGCAAACAAGAAACACCAAGCCCCCAAAGAAGCCAAAAATTCTATCATGGCCTCAAGAGCACAACAATACCTACCCGAACCCCAAAAGCACTAAGAACTAATAATAAAAGACTTAAGAGCCCCAATGGTAGATTCCTCACCCTCAAAATGCTCTTTTATTCCGCTCCCTCCATAGACACCACCAAAGACACAAAGGTGCCATCCTCCAAGAACCTCTAGCCTGTGCACCCACACAACCCCCTCTCCAAACCTCCATCAATCCTCTCGTAGATCCGGGCATGACCCAAGTGACCCCAAAGAGAACCAAAAGGAGACTCTAGTAATCAAAAGCCACTAGACAATGCAACAGAAAATGATCCACCGACTCTCCATTGTGCTTACACATGTAACACCAGTCAGCAATGATATGATTTCTCTTCCTCAAATTGTCAATGGTCAAGATCTTACCCCACATTGCCGTCCAAGTAAAGAAAGCCACTTTGAGCGGTGCCTTGGAGCACCACACGGCTTTCCATGGAAAAATCCCAGCTGAATCCGATAGACAACCAAAGAAGGATCTCACACTAAACGTGCCCTGAGAAGAAAGGATCCAAACAAGAGAGTCCTTGCCTTCACCACGGATCTCCCGTCTGTACAAAAGCTCCAAAAAACCACAAATATCATCCATCTCCCAATCCTGAACAGATCTCCGAAAATGAACATCCCAGGTCGTCCTTCCGCCATCAAGCCGATAGTAGTCAACAACCGAGATGTGCATATCCACCGCAATCCGAAACAATCCGGGGAATGCACAAGCTAAGGTACGATCTCCACACCAAAGGTCCTCCCAAACGCGAATATCCCTACCATTCTGAACTTTAAATCTGATATGTTTGGAAAAATCGTTCCACCCATTCCGAATAGCCTTCCAAACCCCAACACCTCCGGGAAACGTCACCGATACCGAGTACCACCCCCCGGTTATCTCCCCATAGCGTCCCAAAAGAACTCTCCTCTACAACCACTTCCCCAGAAGTGCCCTATTAAAAGTCACCAACCTCCTAATTCCAAGGCCTTCGGCCTGAATAGGCCTACACACCTTATCCCAACGAACAAGATGATACTTGAACTCACCCCCTGGCCCTCCCCATAGGAAATTCTTCTGAATTCACGCAATCGTATCAGCCACTGAGGGTGGAATCTGGAAAAGCGAGAGAAAATACGTAGGCATACTCGACAATGTACTTTTCAATAGGATGACCTTCCCGCTTTCGAAAGATATTGCTTCTTCCATCCTGTAAGTCTCCTCTCCACCCTCTCAACCACAAGATCCCAGGCACCCACGGTCCTCGAGGAGATCCCCAAGGGCATGCCCAAATAAGAAATCGGAAAGGAGCCAACTCCACAACCAAGCACCATAGCTAGCCCATAAATATCAGGAACCTCCCCCACTGGAATCAAGGCACTCTTCCCCACATTAACTTTCAAACCCGACACTGCTTGAAAGCAAATCAAAACAGACCTCAAATACCTCACCTGGGACACCTCAGCCTCACAAAAGACCAAAGTATCATCCGCGAACAATAAGCGCGAAACCTCCAAGTCATGAACCTCCTCCCTGCCCACCCTGAAGCCCCTGATAAAACCCAACTCCACAGCCCTCCCCATCAGCCTACTAAGAGGCTCCATAACAATAATGAACAAAAATGGGGATAGGGGATCCCCTTGGAGCAAACCTCGGGAACTACCAAAGAAACAGGTCAGGGACCATTAACCAAAACCAAGAATCTCGCTGAAGAAATGCAAAACTCAATCCATCTCCTCCATTTCTCCCCCGAACCCATTCTCTACATCATGTATAACAAAAACTTCCAATTCACATGATCATAGGCTTTCTCCACATCCAACTTACACAAGACCCCGGCACACCATTTCTCAACCTGGCGTCCACACATTCACTGGCAATAAGCACGGAATCTAGAATCTAACTCCCTTCTATGAATGCATTCTGAGATTCTGAGATAATATCATCAAGAACCTCCCTCAATCGCAAGGCTAGAACTTTAGCTATTAGTTTGTAAATGCATCCCAACAAACTAATAAGTCTAAAATCCTTCACATCTAAAGCTCCCCCTTTCTTTGGAATAAGGGTAATAAACGATGCATTCAAAGATTTCTCAAACCGTCCCTGCGAATGAAACTTAGCTATAACCTCATCCCCGATGTTATCGGCTTGATAGCGGAAGGATTACTAGGGTTGCGCGTTTTCGAAAGCGACATTTTCATGATTGGGAATTGGAGGATGTTTCTTTCTTTCTTGATCTAACGCTGGATAGTGGTGGCCCGAACTCCCTCTATTGGGTTCCATCTACTCAAGGGAGATTCGAGGTTCGGTCCCTAATTTGCTGCCTCTCGGGTTTCTTAGGACTCATTTCCCTAGATAAACAGTGTGGCGAAGGCTCCCCTCAAAGTGGCATTTTTTGTTTGGACTATAGCTTGGGGCAAGATTCTTATACTTGATAACCTCAACAAGAGAGGGAAGCTTAAAATTAAATGGTGTTGCATGTGTAAAAAGGATGGTGAGTCAGTCGATCATTTGTTGTTGCATTGCCCTGCGGCTCACGACTGCTGGAGTCTGATCTTTGGCTTGGTTGGCGTGTAGTGGGTTATGCCTCGGACGGCGAGAGGTTTGACTGACTCTTAAAGAGGGTGTGGGGTGGGTTCTCACGCTCGTCCCTTTTGGACTCCTCTATGTGTTTGGTGGTGTATTTGGAAGGAGCGAAATAGCATATCTTTTGATGGAGAGGAGTCTCCCATAGGAACTTTGAAATTCTATATTATTAGCTTCATTTGTTGTTGGGATATGGGTAGATATTCTACATCTATAGAGGAGATTGTTGACTTTTTGGCCTCTTTGGATCCTTAGGAGCCTCTTTTGGCTTTGGCTTTGGCCTTTGTTATTCTTGGGACACGTTCCCCTTTTTGAACACCTTCTAATAATACTACTTTACGTATTATTAGCTACATTTTTTGTTGGGGTATGGGCAAATATTGTACATCTATAGACGAGAATGTTGATTTCTTGGCCTCTATGGGTCCTTAGGATCCTTCTTTTGGCTTGGGCTTCGGCCTCTATGTATTCTAAGGACGCATTCCCCTTTTGATCGCTTTCTATACATTTTTACTTGTCAAAAAAAAAATTAAAAAATAAATAAAAATAAATAAATAAATAAATAAAACAAACAAGCAAACTTTCTTTTTCCAACAAAATAAATAAATCACTTAAAACCTTTAAGAAAATACCAACTTTTAAACTTCACAACATACGCCATTTGTTGCATATCTTACAACGAAGATTTTCTCAATCTAAAATCGCCATGGAATCTATTTTAGATGTAAAAACAAGTTTTAAGTACAAATTTTGCAACTAAAATAATGCATACAAATGAACGGCTCTCAAACGTGTCTAAATTTACATTCATACATGAATGAATAGCTAATTTACTTTAATAATTCGAATTACAAAGTAAATTAAGGAGAATGCTAAGCAATCTTAGTTATTAGAGTGGGTCCCACTTTGGGTCCGACATGATCCAACAGCTGTGCTTGAACAGTTGCAACCGTGCTTAGCACAACTCATAAATTAATTGATAATGGTACATCTCTTGCTATTGGGAAACTATGCCTGGAAAGGGGATGTTTGTACAACCTATTTCTTAAACAATAATATTTGTCTAATTTAGAATAATAATAAAAATAAAAAAATAATAAAAAAACCACCTAATTAGATAAGACATCTGTAAGAGAACATTTCTTGAAAATTTCAATTATAAACTTTCAACTAAAGACAACCTAACTGGCAATATATTTTGGCTACAATTTTAGTTTAAGACAAAAACTAAATTAAGGACTAACGCATAGAGAGATATATGTACCTATCAAAACTGGATGATAAAATTGTTCAATACACTGACTAATTAATGCATCGCGAAACAGGGATATATAGCAATTAGTTAAGCCTTGAAAATTTATAAAGAAGTTTAATTGACTGAATGCTAACGCCAATTTCTATGGCCGTAATTTTATGTTTCTAACTTCACATACACACACAAAGACATGCACATGCGCGCACACAAAATCGTGCTATTGTATTTCAAATTACTTTGTATAATGTCATTCTAATAAGGCAATGCTTTTCGTTCTTATTTTTGTTTTCTTCTAAAAAGATGTTGGGACTTTCAAAAGAAGATAAAGGAAGCTCAAATGCTAATTAACGTTATATATGTTATTACTACACTAAAAATAAAAAATTTGCAGAGACACTACTCAAAATGTGCGAGGAATCTGGACAAGAAAATTGACAACTTATGATACTGCCCTAACTGTAGTCATTTGGCAATTCGGCATATTACTACCAATTATTTGGCATGCCTGCAATAAAGTGGATTATAAAGTTAAGTTTTTAACCTGAAGACTTTGTTCCAAGTTTACCAAGCAATTGCCCTTTAATTCACTAATCACACGTTTGAATTCAAGTAAAAAGACATGGAAGCTCATTCACATCAATTTATGAGTTAATCTAAATCAAGTTAGAAGAGCTGGAGCACCAACAACTTGGAGAAAAAAAAAATTACTACATTTCGCATGGTTATTTTTTTCTGTACTTTCCAACAAGTTCAAACGGTCCAACAGCCATGCTTGGTGTTTATTACACTGTGTACAGGTTTTGCGTGTGTGCTCAATGACCCCCTCCCATTTATTTGCCCATTAGCTCCCCTAAAGAAATTTCAAAAATAACATAATTGAAAATTGAATATTTTAACTGTAGTATTCTAAATCCAATAGATGGAAATCTGGATCTCAGATTTTAGAATGAAAATAAAAAATTTCACAATCTAGATAGAGAAAAAATATTCAATTTTCAATTATGTTATTTTTGAAATCTGGATCTCAGATTTTAGAATGAAAATAAAAAATTTCACAATCTAGATAGAGAAAAGGCATATATATATATATATATATATATGTATATGTATGTATGTATAGAAGATATACAAATGAATATATAGGGTTATACCTTCAGATGAATGAAAGTGGAAGGGTTTCACAGTGAAAGAGAGATTTGTCTAACATCCAGGTTTGCACAGCAAAGGGGTCGTGTATGGTAGTGAAGGGTGAGATTGTGTTATAATGTTATTAGGTCTATTCCCGCTGTTAGGTCTATTCCCTGCGGCACCATATTAAGTAGTCCGGATTTATGGGTATTTGTTATTAGATCTATTCCCACTATTCACCTAATTGGCAATAATTTCCAGTAGCATCCTCTCCATTGGTTTTATCCACCTAAATTGTTTAGAATATTCTTCTTTTTTTCCCATGTATGTCAATATAAGACGAACAAAGAGATTCATACATTATCACTCAAAAAAATAATAATAATAAATAATAAAAAAAAAAAATTGCAAACTTGAAAGAGTTTGCTGCTCAACTGGGACATGCAAACTAAACATTACTAATAAAAAGTAAATGAGGACATGCTAACTAAACATTACAAATAAGTATTCAACTCAAAAAAACATGACAGCAACTTTTTTGTATATAAGGTAACCAGAGAATTGGTCATGCAGCTCCAAGCCGCACCAAAGCTGTGTTTAAGAGAATTGAGTTTGGCTGATGAAAAATCCACTCAATCAAATGCAAATATTTATGTGGAAATTTATAAAAATTATGTACTGAGATGACAACCTTTTTTGTAATTTTTATGTGGGTATGGAGAAAGCATGGAAAGTGAATTTGCAAAGACTGAAATAGCTTGAACTTAATTTGCAAAAAAGAAAAAGAAAAAAATCATACATGAACTACTGTAGATGTGCTTGAATATGATAGACTTAAAAACTTTGTAGTGTTCAAATGAATTCTGGACACAAGCATTTGAGCAAGTTGTTGAGAGGCAGAAAACCTTTTGAAATATTTTCATTCGATTGTTTCATAATAATTGAGAACACAAATCAATCCACTAGAGTGGAAATAACTCCCCAAATAAGAAAACAAAAATAAAATAAAAATTGCAAGCTACCACATTATCTTATGATTCATTCCCCTAATGCTACCTAACACATGAAAATGGGCAGGTACTTCCCAAATGTATCTACCCAAATGTAACTACAAATGATCGGTCCTAATGCTCCTAAGAGAAACTTTAGTATCTCTTCTATTTAAATTTTAAAGGATTTCAAGCAAATGTAATTGAGTATTTTGCTTTCTTATAAAATACTTGTATATATATTTTTAGCAAAAGTAAATTTACTTTGAAAATCTCTGAAGTGATTGCCACTTGACTAAGATGTTTGAGCTGAACGATCACATGCCTATACAAGCAAAAAAATCAGCAACTTAAAAGTAGAACTGATTTACATAAAAGAACGGGGAACTAAAGAATATTTAAACTTCTATTAATTAGCAACTGGTTTACATTAAATTCATCATTAAACAATTATATCAAAGTTCTCAACAATCTCTGCACGAGTAACATCAAGACTCGTGTACATTATTTGAACAACAATTAGAGGAATTTCCTAGTGATACACTAAATATAGTACAAAACTCATGTACCTGATTTCTTGTAATTACATTGCTTTATAGAAATTGGGTATATTATAAAATAAAAATAAAAAAACCTAGCAGCAGCAAGAAAAGAAGCATTCTAACGAATTGACGTATAGGAGTCAAAACAGCATTGCCGAGTCAAAGAGTTTACCTAAGTGAGAGAACACCGATCGTCGGAGGTCGCCGGCTCTTGGAAGTCAGAAATTGTGGCCTCTGCGGAGCGGGTTGTGGAGAGGGATGAGAGAATCGTGAGGAGTTCCGGTCGGGTAGGAAGGGAGGCGCAGAAAAATCTTACGTATATAAACGGGTATATTTTGTAATTTTTAGGAATGGCGAGGGATTATTTTTGCAATATTAGATTATTAGCCATGCGGAGAAAAATCCAACTCCAGCGGAACAAGGCTCGCCTATTCCGATGTGTGACCCAGATTGAGTCACGCCAATTAAAAATATTGATTGTTCACAATGTTATCCCAGTCATTACAGATAAAAATCATCTCCAACGCCACAAAGAATATTCTAGTCAATTATTGATTTACGGTTCTAGTAGCACCACGTTGCATAAGTGGAAATGGATTAAAATTTGTTCATGCATATTGCAAGTATAATATTTTATACAAAATACCAAACTTCAGCACGCTTTTTCTTTCTTCTCTCCCAAAACCCTAAATTCTTAGCATTATCTTATCAAAATCTCTGATTTGGTGTTGATTGATTGGTTCGGGGTATATGTGTTTGAATTATTTGTTGTTAGTGTTATATATCTGTTTTTGCTATTGATTGGTGGGAAGAAGGATCTCCATGGTTCTCAAATTGGATAGCTAGATAACTATAGTTTTGCAATTGATTGGTGGAAAGACGATGTCCACGATTCTGAAATTGGATAACTTCATCTGAGCATGACAAAACCTTTTATACATATACATATATATATATATATATATATATATATACACACACATAAACACATATTGATGTATATATATTAGTTTGTAACAATATTCACTATACATCCCAACTTTCTCCTTAACAACATCTCAACCATCTTTTTATCTTGTTTGGAATACGTGTTAGGAAAATGTTGTGACGTTGATCTTACATCACAACATTTTCTTAATGTACATCCCAACTTTCTCCTTACTAACATCCTAACATTTTTCTAACGTACATCCCAAACAAGATGAAGATATGAATAATGTGATGTTAGTAAGGAGAAAGTTGGGATGTATGTTAGGAAAATGTTATGATATACAATTTGTACCAAGATATGTTTATTTTGGTCTTACATCACAACACTTTTCTAACCTACATCCCTTTTCCTTTACAATTGCTTCTTGGGTCCATATGAGTTAGGTAATGGCACATAAGTTCCTTTTAGAACCCAAATCTTCTTTGTTCTTGTCTTCTTTCTAAATAGACAACTATAAATTTTACGTCCAAATTTTTTACATTAATTGCATGTAAAAGAATTCTTCACAAATGAATCCTTTAATGATTTTATATTTTTTAATAAACGTGCATCTTTATTGTAAAGATAATATCCTATACCATTTTTTAAGTTAACACTTTTTTGCTTACTAAGCGTAATGCTCAAGTTCTCCCTTCCATTAGTGATGCTCAAGTTCTCCCTTCCATTAGTGAACTTAGCTAAAGTGTCATTTTGATCATTAATGATTTTCTTTAAACAATCATTTTTGGAAATAAGATCAATTTATGATGACTGTTTAGAAAATATACATTCATTTTCCTTTTTCAAAACTCATTTTCAATTTGAATCTTTTCTAATTCTTGCATAAGATAATGATTTTCCTTTTTCAAAGAGTCATTTTCCATTTGCACTTTTTCATGTCGTTGAGAGAGAGCATAGTTTTCCTTTTTAAAAGAAGCACATTTCACAAGCATTTTTTCTAACACACCTTGTAACTCTTTAAATGCATTATGCAAATCATTATGCTCATCAACTAATTCATTATAGGAAGTTTCTAAATCAAAAGATTCATGATTAGAATTTACCTCATCTTCATTGGCCATGAGACAAAGA
>JAOTQH010106140.1:0-16072 GCA_025631255.1 Cornus kousa | reverse complement strand
AGAGGAAGGGAGTGGTGTGCATATCCTCTAATGCGAGGGAGAAATAAAGAAAAAGTGACCAAGTTCGGTCACATGCTTGGAGATGGTGTAGGTAATCAGCAAGTCAGCGAGAGTCAAATCAAGACTCTACAGCCTCCGGCGAACTAAGAGGGCCGAGATTATTCGAAAAAAGTTAGGATTTACCTGAAGGGACGAAATACCTAACTTATTAAAAACTAAGTGATAGAAAGGGTGAAGGGGAAACCGAAGAACATTGAGATACCCAACTGAAAGAAGCAACTCACCATCTCTGACGCCCACACCGACATCAAAATTAGCACCCTTAGGGTATTCTACAATCTCAACCCCTTCGGGGATTTCAAAATCCTCAATTATAGATTCAATGGAGAACTCAATCCGCCGAACAGACAAAATGGCATCTCTTTCCTCTTTAGTAAAGATATAATTAGACCCTAAAGTGGATATTTCGGCTTGAATTAAAGGGACGATTGGTTGATTGCTCAGATTAGTTACAGAACCAGCAGGATTTGGAACCCTAGGTGGAGGAACCCTAATAAGTGTAGGGGATGACGAAGGCGTGGATTCAGAATCCACGATTTCTATGTGTTCAGGGGTAGTTGAAGTACTCATGATGCAAGATCAAAAAGAGGAAGATGAAAAAACTAACCTGAGGAGACGACGAAGTGAAGAACGCAAGGAATGCAGGGAGCGCAGTGAGGGCAAAAGTAACTTTTATGGAATCTTTTAAGTCAGAATGGCAATAGGTAATCCTTTTTACCGTCCTTTGGCAAAATAGACAACCGTGCAACTTCAATTCCCTTTTTAATAGGAGCAGTCATCCAATTAAGAGGAAATTGGGGGCAAAGTATGGAGGGAAAAGTCTCCCTCCAATGAGAATAATACACGTCATCACAACATAAACACATCCGTCGCAAGTGTTAGAGGCCCAACCTGTTTAAAGCCGAGTCCAAGCTTGCTGATGGCCCAAAAACATAGTCGTTAACCCAATATCACAACTAGCTGGTCCCCATCATTGTTCAAACTTAAAGTAAGAGATCCAACCCATTAGCAAAGACGCATAGACCAAGAGTTGTATGGCTCAAATCTATTAAAGGCAGATTAGTCCTATTAGATGAAGGAATCAACAAAAAAGGAAATTACTGTATAAGAAAAATCACACAAAGGAAAGAACTCTATTTGTAAAGAATCTCTATATGAGAAAAATTGGAGGACAAGCAATGCGAGTCCTACCATAATTCAATCAAAATTTTGTATATAAATAGAGGCCCAAACCTCTAATAAAGGGATCAAGTAATTATACGCTTCTCTATACACTGTTCTTATTTATTCTTTTGTTCTTACTATTTTTTGAGTGTGTTATTTTATTTTTTTTTATCATTATTAGTTGAGCAAAATTTTGCACCTACAAAGGTGTTCAGCCGCTTCCCCCTGTTTGCCATGGAGGTAATTTTTATCCCTCAATCAACAGATCTTCACGTAGTCTTTATACTTGAATTCCTCTGCCCATATGTTCGGCTTAATCAGTATTCGTGCATATCTCTGCAGACCTTGTTTGGGATGATGGCCATGCAAAAACAAGTGGAGTTGGGAAATGCCAAGGCTCGTAAGTTTTCTGACAGCCTTGATGTGGCCAATAAGGAGAACAAGGTCATCAGTACCCAGAACGCTGAATTGATGATGCAACTAAACAAGGTCGAGAATAAAAGGGATGCTCTGAGAAATGATGTAGATTCCTTACAGGATGAGAGAGATGCTCTCTATATTGAGAAGAGCATTTCACAGACCGAGCGTGAATCGCTCAAAACTGAAAAAGAAAAGCTTCAACGTCTGTTGGGTGATGAACAGGCCACTCGGATGGCCTTCGAGAAGAGAGCCCTTGATGAATGCAATGCCTTGCTCGGCATTATTGACAAGGTCAATGGTGGTATGATGGCCTTTCATGCTTGCTTTTCGAGGATTGGGGCCGTCAAGTATGCCCAAGGATTTCGAGAAGGCTATATCGAAGGCCTCTCCACCAAAGGTCAGACCAACACTGCTAGTGAAGGTCAGATCAACCCTCTACCAGATCAGGTTGACCAGGATTTAGACATTACTCCCTTTGGAGTCTACGCTGACCCAGACTCCACTCCAGCTGAGCATATTTTTTATGAGTGTCAAGAGATCATTTCCTCTGGGGTTATTCCTATTCCTTCTCCTGCTCAGCCTTAGATGTTCCTCCTCTTTCTACCGCGGTTCCATCTATCAATGCTACTGAAGAGGGAGCTTAGCAGAATAAGACAATCATTCAACTTGATTCTCCTCCTCGTGGAGACAGGACTGCGAATGATAATGAGGGGATAGCTCAGCATAATCTAGAAGCTGATGGGGTGGATGTAACTAGCTAGGGCCCTTCTGATGCTTTAGTTTTTCCTTCTTTGTATCAGTGTATTTCACCTCTGTAACTCCAAAACTTTATTTTGAATGAGATGATTAATTTTTTTACTGAACTCTGCCCAAGTCTTTTTAATAATTCCCTATTGATTGATTCCGTATATCAGTGATGACAATCAACTTCACCCTTTTTTTTTTATTATTCTTGGCAAGTTTTTGGCGTTTGGCTCATAGTGCCAGTTGTCACTTACTTTGCTGAGTGATTAGCACTCGGCTATAATGCCACTTGTCACTTCACTTATGATTTTGGCAAGTTTTTGGCGTTCGGCTCATAGCGCCAACTGCCACTTTCTTTGCTGAGTGATTGGCACTCGGCTAAGATGCCACTTGCTACTTTCACTTTTTAATTTTTGGTAAGTTTTTGACGTTCGACTTATAGTGCCAGCTGCCACTTACTTTGCTGATTGATTGGCGCTCGGCTAAAATACCACTTGCCACTTTCACTTTTTAATTTTTGGCAAGTTTTGGGCGTTCAGCTTATAATGTCAGCTGTCACTTACTTTGCTGAGTGGTTAGCGTTAGGCTAAAATGCCACTTTCATTTTTTAATTTTTGGCAAGTTTTTGGCGTTTGGCTCATAGTGCGAGTTGCCACTTACTTTGCTGAGTGGCTGGCGCTCGGCTAAGATGCCACTTGCCACTTTCACTTTTTATTTTTTGGCAAGGTTTTTGGTGTTCGGTTTATAGTGCCAGCTGTCACTTACTTTACTAGTTTTATTCAATCAATTTTCTGGAAGAAGATAACATTTCTATAATTTTTTAAAATTTCGAACTTGAAAATGAACAATGCCAGAATTAGAACTCGAACTTTCTACTGATAGTACCTTTTTAAAGATGTAGCATTCCATGGCTTATTAACCAACCCTCTAGCTATGGTCTCTAAGGTATATGCCCCCTTTCCTATGACTTCTGCAATTCTGTATGGGTCTTCCCAGGGTGGCATCATCTTTTTAACCATCCCTACCTTCTTTTTTAGAACCAAGTCGCCAGGAGCAAAGTCTCTATGCTTCACTCTTTTGTTATGACTATTCGTCAGTGTTTGCTGGTAGGATGCGAGTCTTATTGCCACGGCATCTCTTTTCTCCTCCAACATTCTTCTTACTTTTCACCACAATGTCATCAATGTAAGCCTCTACAGTCTTCCTCGTTTAATTTTTGAACATCTTGCTGATTAACCTCGGATAAGTTGCTCCAGCGTTCTTTAGTCCGAATAGCATAACTTTGTAGCAATAGGTCCCTCGTTCGGTAACGAAAGAAGTTTTCTCTTCATTATCCAGATCCATGGGGATTTGATTATTTCCTGAATAAGCATCCAAGAAAGTTAAACGTTCGTACCCAATAGTGCCGTCCACCATTTAATCAATCTTAGGCAACGGGAAGCTAACCTTCAGACATGCTTTGTTTAAATTAGTGAAATTAATGCATACTCGCCATTTCCCATTCTTCTTCTGCACAACAACAACATTTGAAAGCCAGTCTGGGTAATACACCTCTGATGAATCCTGCATCAAGCAACCTATCAACCTCCTCGGCTATGATCCAATTGCATTCTGGAGTGAATCTTCTTTACTTCAGTCTTATAGGATTTTCATTCGAATTGATGTTGAGGGAGTGGCAGGATATGGAGGGGTTGATTCCTGGCATGTCTGAGTGGCTCCAAGCGAACACGTCAGCATTTTGAGACAAGAAATCAATTAACTTATGCTTCTCCCCCTCGGCGAGTCTTATTCCCACTCTGGTTATTCGTTCTGGTTTGTTATAATCGATCTGCACATCAACAAGGGGTTCCTCGGTCAAGTTCTCTGGCTCTTCCTCCCCACTTTTACTGGGAGGAGGCTCCTGTAAATGCTATCTAGGGCTTTCAAAATGGATAGGAGCTTTTCCCTTCACAGCAGATTTTAACGTTACGGAATAACATTCTTTCGCTACAACCTAATCTCCAAGAATATCAATCATTTTAGTTTCGTCTAGCCTAGACATCGCATAACTTGGTGCAGAGTGGAGGGAACACCTTGTACTTTATAAATCCATCTTCCCATCAGGAGGTTGTAAGAGGGATGGATCTCAACAACAACAAAACTCTTTGTCAGAACTCTTTTCGCAGTTTGTACTGCTACTTCCACCATACCGATGGGTTCCACCCGCTTTCCATCGAACCCTAACAAGGGGTTTCCAGTGGGCTTGAGCTTTTCTGGCTTAATCTCGAGCCGATCAAATGTGTCCCTCAGCATGACATTCACATTGCTTCCAGGATCAATCAAAACTCTTCGCACCAGGCACTCCGCCACTGTCAGACTGACGACCAATGGATCTTCATGAGGAGTTTGAACACGTAACAGATCTGTCCTGTCAAACTTTATATATTGATGCACTCTGCTGGTGCTGGGCGTTCACACTGCCGATCCTCCTCTTCATTTATGTTTGGTGAAGGCACATTTAAAGTAGTTCATCTGACTCTTTGCTTGGCTCGGGCAGACCGTGGATCACATTTATTATCCGAACTGGTTATGTGTTGTGGGAGTTCGGCTTCTGATTCCTTTTTACTTACTCCATCAGTTGGTTCTGCTCAGCCGCCGGCCCTTGAATATAACTTGCAAACTCTCCTCTGCCAATCAGCATCTCCACCTGCCTCCTTAAGTTCCTACATTCATTAGTTTGATGACCAAAATCGCTATGAAAGGCACAATTCTTGGATTAGTCCCTCTGCTCGAGGGGTTGCCTAATTGGCATGGGTGAACGGAACTTATCTTTGTTTTCCTAGTACAATCTTGCCAGAGTGACCTTCTGTGAAGTTACCAACTCTTCCTCCCTAAGCCTCTTCTCTACATTCCAAGAGGTCTGGGGTTGCGGCTGGGGCTATTTTTGCCTGATCTTCACTTTGGATTTCTCCTCAGTCCATATGATAGATGTTTTTCGAGCGTTGGCTGCTTTTTTTTCTTCCAGGCGCACACATCATGCTGCTTCATCGTGAATAGACTTGAAATGTCCTTTGCTGGACGCTTATTCCCATAATACTGGTTTATGAATAAATCGCATAGGCTTCGGAAGCTATCAACTGAGCCTCTCGGCAGGTTCGTGAACCAGTTGAGCGTCGGTCCGGCTAGGCCTGTAGGAAAGCACTTACACATTAGGGAGTCATTCTTAGTGTTCAGAGCCATTTTCAATTGAATATGATATACATGATCAATCGAATCGGTCGTTCCGTCGAACAGAATGAAAACAGGCATGAAGAATTTCTTCGGATTCGGAGGATTCAGAATCTCATTAATAAACGGCGAATCAACCATCCGGACTGCTGATCAGAGGGCCTCATTCTCTCTCTAGAATCCTGTAGTAGCTCTCTGATATGTGGATCTCCTCTTTGAGCTTCGGTAATCGAATGTAGCCATTGAAGGCTGATAAGGCGGATCGAATGATCTTTCCTCCATGAACTCCTTCTGCCAGATCAGTGTAGCTTTGTGGCATCCAAAGTCCACAACTTCTTCTCGGTTAAACCTTTCTTGATATGGATTGAAAGTCATGGCCTCATTCCACCTGACCTATTCACGCCGTGGATACATGTGAATTAATCCTTCACGATCATCAACACGATGAGGATTTGGTGGTAAATCGTCGGGCCTGACCTCCTCATGGTGAAGATCCGTCAGATTGTTTTCTTCCTCCTCACCGTGACATGTAGCACCGGGATGTATAACTTCCTCGCCTATCGGAAGCCGTCGTGGAATCACCGGAGCTTCTTGACGCTGCATTCTGGCTCTTAGCTCTGCATTCTCTCTTCGGAGAGCTTCAATCGTATTCATCAACTCATCAAGTTTCATCTGCCGGACATTCTCTACCAGATTGGAGCTCTCACCTCCTATTATTATTCCTGAATGGAGCAAAGGCATTAATCAGAAGTTCTTGATCGGATCTGAGCTTTGCTAATCAGATCTGAACTCAAATTCACTAAATTCAGTTCACAGTTCACTGGATCTGAGCTTCTCTTGGCCTTGAACTCGTCAGATCTAGCTGCAATTGAACAAATCACAGCTGCGTAAATCTGACGCCAACTCTTTATAATCAACAGGGATCAAAACTTCTTCAGAATAAGCCTCAATCTCTTAGATCTGGATTCAAATTCTAGAGATCAAGCTTTGCCTTCACCAACTAGTTTGAATCAATATAATGTTGATCAAGCATGAATCAACCTTCTTTGCCGTTCCCATAGACGGCACCAATTGTAAATGCAGGAAAATCTCTTAAATAAATTTGGCAAAATTTTATTACATTTCCAATAATAATCCTCTCCTTTTCTCTATCCCCATTATTTATTTATAGGCAATTATAAGTGTTGTAAGAGTGTCGTCACTAGTCTTCTTATGTTGGGCTCTTAGCTTCAGGCCTTCTTCCTTTTGGGTCTGACTTCCCTCGATGGATCTCAGATGTTGGGCCCATTCTATAATGTTCTGGTATAGGCTGAGTCCTACTCCTCGACCCAATGTCCCTCTTTCGGGTCATACCCGGCCCGTGCTATCTTCGGTATCCTTAGTAACACTTATGAGTTTCTTGGTGTTCTTTCAGTAACATTCCCTTCCTCTGCAGCTAAGAGCCGGCTTTCTTTCCTTGAAGAACAGGTTTGGTGTAACCCACCCTCTGTTGAGGACTTACTCACGTCCTCCAATCTCAAGGAAATTGCCTCCAGCGCTACCACAACTGATCTCATTGATTTGGAGCTTCCTACCTTTGATAGCTTCCCTCTGACAGAAGAGGATAAGGAGAGAGCTGAGGCTTTAAAAAGAAAAGCTGCAGAAAGTGAACCCCTTGCTATCATACGCTCAACCAAGCAAAAGAAGGAGATTGATTAGGCTCCGCTGTAAAAGAAAGCGAAACTGGACCCTCACTTAACCCTTAAATCCAAGGGTGCCATACACTTAAAAGGCAAGGGAAAGAAAATTGGAGAGATTGAACTAAAGGAAGAGGTTAAGGCCTATGTTCTACCTGAAACAAGAGCTCCTTAGAGGCCCTCCTTCTCCAGGGCGGACAAATCAATCCTCCACTCTAGTGACTCCGTGGTCACTGACCCTTCAGTTGCATTGGCAGTCGCTCGGGGAATGTGACTTCCCAAGGACGAGGAGATTATCAGCAACATAGGGTTGGAACAACTGCTTCTATCTGCCCCCATCCATGTCATAGAGGTTTGCTCTTTTCCCTTCTTTTGTACCTTTATAGCTATCCTTCTACTTCATTTATATGGTTCCTCTTCTTGATTATGTAGAGTGTGTACCACACTATGGTCCTATGGCCACTGCTGAAGCTTAATCCTTTTTAATTAAAAAGTTAGAGAAGGACCTTGCTAATGCTAAAAAGAAGTTAGTCCACAAAACTGCTGATGCTAAAGTGGTTTCTGATGCAAGAAACGTCTACAAAAATTGTTTTTCAACTGTTAAAGCTAAGATAAAGGATTTGGAGGCTGAGAACTTGCGCTAGATTGATGCCATTAACACTTACACCACCGCTGGAAAACAAATGCAGGAACGTTATTCAGTGTTGGTGTGTTTGTCTAGTGCAAAAACTTTCTGGTCCGACTTTAATCAAGGCTCAGGAGACAAAATGAAGGACCCGGATGCTTTTGATACTGATATGAGGGTGTCATTTCCTTATGCTGAGGGTCCGAAGGCTCAAGTTGAGGTGCTATTTGATGAGATGGTGAAGTCTCACCAAGGGGATCCCCCAGCCTCAAGTTCCTCCATTCTACCAGTATCAGTAGCTCCAGCAGTAGTAAGTCCGAACATGGTTGACGCATTTGATCTTGCTCCTTTTGTTCCCAAAAGGAAGTAGGAGTGTGTGATCTTTATTTTAAAACAATGTTTGTTGGAACAATATATTTTTTAATCTCATGCTGTAATAATTATACTCGTTTTGGATAATTTACATTACTTTGAACGCCTTTATGTTGCATATAATTGTTCAGTAGTAATGTTCTCATGTCTCTAAGGGAAATCCATTGTCTGAGAACTTCGTATTCTTTGTGGTCCGAAGCAAAAACAAGAATGATGGTAAGAAGGAAGTCCCTTTGACTATTAGGTTAATATCTGAGGATTGTTCCTCTATTTAATTATCTAATCGCTAAAGGAACCCTTCTTGCCGTTAATTTGCATGGAATGAATATATCAATACTCATTCTTCCTTGTATTTTTTCGATGTGGGAAATACCTAAGATGAGCCACACACTATTGGGCCTAGTATTAAGGCTTGTGAGTATGATGTTAGTGTGACATCCATAAAGAGTATTTGCCTTGGACATTTAGGGTCCGAAGCGAATAGTTCCTAGGCACTGAGCCTTAGAGGAGGTGCTCCGAGCTGGACACTTAGGGTCCAAAATGAATGGTTCCTCGGCGCTGAGCCTGGGAGGAAGTATGTTGAACCGGACACTTAGGGTCCGAAGAGAATAATTCTTCGGCACTGAGCCTGAGAGGAAATGTACCGAGCCGGACACTTAGGGTCTGAAGCGAATGGTTCATCGATGCTAAGCCTGGGAGGAAGTATGCTAAACCAGACACTTAGGGTCCGAAGAGAATAATTCCTTGGCACTGAGCCTGAAAGGAAGTATGCTGAACCAGACACTTAGGGTCTGAAGCGAATAGTTCTTCACGCTGAGTCTGAGAGAAAGTGCTCCGAGCCGAATATTTAGGGTCCAAAGCAAATGGTTCCTTGGCGCTGAGCCTGGGAGGAAGTATGCTAAATTGGACACTTAGGGTCCGAAGAGAATAATTCCTCGGCACTGAGCCTGAGAGGAAGTGTGCCGAGCCGAACACTTAGGGTCCGAAGTGAATAGTTCCTCGGCACTGAGCCTGAGAGGAGGTGTGCTGAATTAGACACTTAGGGTCCGAAGAGAATAATTCCTCGGGCGCTGAGCCTGGGAGGAAGTATGTTGAACCGGACACTTATGGTTCAAAGAGAATAATTCCTTGGCACTGAGCCTGAGGGGGGGAAGTATGCTGAACCGGATACTTAGTGTCCAAAGCATTGATTTAAAAAAATAATTTGCAATAAGCGAGGCCGAGGATTCAATAACAATGGGAGGCCACGAAAAAGAGTAACAGTGACTAAGAAGTCTCCCATTCATTTGTTTGGGAGACTATCTTCCACTAAAACTCTCTTCGTGGCGTTTAGATGTGTTGAATCACGTATATATCAATTGCATACTCTTTCAATTTCTAATCGATGTGGGATAAAGACTAGAGTTTTTAGAATATAAGCCAAGAACTTGGGCTTTAAAAAGGTTTTAGTGTAAGGAATGCCTCTGGTATCAAGACTTTGGACACAATTTGGGTTGGGCCAGTTTTATTACTAGTGGGCCCTCCTTACACTGCACTCAAATACTTTAATATTTTCCTATATAAAGGAATGTAAACAGTATTTTTCTATCGATGTGGGACAACAGTAAAAGTAAATTGTTGTAGTAAATTTTTGTAGAACATAAATTACTACTAAGAAGAGACTTCAAACGAAAACAATTATAGAGAGTTGTCTTGTTGATTTGTCTATTTTGTCATTATTTTTCTTTTCATAAAAATAAATTTGTTCAAAAATCTGTCAAAAATCGTAGGGTACTTGTATTGCCTCCTTTTATGAAAAGAAAAAGATATATATAGCAATATTGCATCCCACACTGAATAAAATAAAAATATTTCATACTTAAAATAGAGGTTTTAATTAATAAACTGGATTATATAGGCTATAAACAGCCTTATTGGCATAAAGAAAGTCTTGAAAAATTGACAAATTTCCTAATGAAAGTACCTTTTAAGATGTATCGCATTCCAAGGATGTGCGATTGGACGTCCATCAGCTTCAACTAACCGATAAGCTTCTTTTCCTACCACTTCTGTAACTCTGTAGGGTCCAGTCCAATTGGTTTGTAACTTCTTTACATGAGCTGTTTCTTACTTTATAACCCAATCACCTACTACAAAGCTTCTGAATGTAACGCGCTTATTATAACTGTTATGCCACTGTTGCTGGTACGAAGTAAGCCTAATTATTGCAGCATCTCTTTTTTCTTCCAAAAGGTCGAGGCTGTGCTCGACCAGTTGACCATTGTTCCCTTTGAGTAACAACGACGTCCGAAGGATTGGAACTGTTGATTCTATTAGAATGACAGCTTCGGAACCATAGGCCATAGCGAATGGACTTTCCCTCGTTGATCGCAGTGGGGTGGTTCGGTATGCCCAAAGCACTTGAGGTAGATTCTCATACCACTTTGATTTGAGATTCTCCAATTTCTTCTTCAGACAGCTAAAAATAGTTCGGTTAGTTATTTCAGCCTACCCATTCCCTTGTGGATGACTAACAGCAACCAATTTTTGCCTAATTCCATGCTCGGTGAAGAACTTTCTTGTACTTATGTTGTTTAGGTTCTTACCATTATCCATCATGATAACTTTTGGCACCCCAAACTGACAAATTATGTTGTTCCATAATAAACTCTTTACTTGTTCATGGGTCACACTTGAATAAGCCTCAGCTTCTACCCACTTTGTGAAGTAATTCGTGGCTAGTAACACATATTCCTTTTGTTCCACAGCTTAGGGTAAAAGGCCCACCATATCAATCCCCCATTGTACGAATGGCCATGGATTTGCCATTGCATGCAAGTCTTCAGTAGGTTGATGTTTCATTAGACCATGACGTTGGCATTTATCACATCTCCTGGCATATTCTTTGGCATTCCAAGCCAAGTATGGCCAAAAGTAACCTTGAGTTAGAACCTTATGTGCTAATGATCTACCGACTCAGTGATTTCCATAATCCCCATCATGGACTTGTTTCAATATTATAAGAGCCTCAGTGGGTGTAACGACCCACTCCACCATATGGTATGATATTGTCTGCTTTGGGCTTGAGCCTGCACGGTTTTGTTCTTAGGCTTCACCCCAAAAGGCCTCATACTACTTGGAGATGACATACTTACATATAAGCACTTCACATTTCCTTTACCTAGGTAATGTGGGACTTATGCACCCATAGCTCACTAGTGTGGTAGCCTGACAGTGTCTCTCACACCCGCCCACAAGGTCATCACAATTCCCTCTCCCAGGCGATGTGGGACTTGTACACCCGTAGCTCGCTAATGTGGTAGCCTGCCAGTGTCTCTTGCACCCGCCCACAGCACACCCACTCACAAGGTCATCACAATCCACCCCCCTTGGAGGCCCGACGTCCCTGTTGGCACACTGCCGGCTAGGTCAGGCTCTGATACCATTTGTAACGGCCCACTCCACCATATGGTATGATATTGTCTGCTTTGGGCCTGAGCCGGCACGATTTTGCTATTGGGCTTTACCTCAAAAGGCCTCATACCATTTGGAGATGACACACTTACATATAAGCACTTCACCTTTCCTTCTCCCAAGCAATGTGGGACTTATGCACCCGTAACTCGCCAATGTAGTAGCCTGTCAGTGTCTCTTGCACTGGCCCACGGCACACCCGCCCATAAGGTCATCATAATCCACCCTCCTTGGAGACCTGACGTCCTCGTCGGCACATTTCCGGCCAGACTCTGATACCATTTGTAATGACCACTCCACCACATGGTATGATATTATCCACTTTGGGCCTTAGCCCTCATGGTTTTGCTCTTAGGCTTCACTCCAAAAGGCCTCATACCAATTGGAGATGACACACTTACATATAAGCACTTCACATTTCCCTCTCCCAGGCGATGTGGGACTTGTGCACCCGTAGCTCACCAGCGTGGTAGCCTAACAGTGTCTCTCGTACCCGCCCACGGCACACCCGCCCACAAGGTCATCACAATAGTGGGGTCTTCAATATATGGTTGAATTTTCTTGTGGTTGGCGTCAATTACGATTTAGTAGAATCGGAACGGCCCATATTTCATAGATTCATTTTTATGCAATTTTGTGTCACTTTTTTTGTTACGCTACTCCCCAACACTCAAACAGAAAATAATAACTTAAATTAAAAAATGAAAGTGGTAAAGAAAAAACATTGTTAAAGAATTAATTCTCCTTCAATTGTTTTAATTTTAGTACTTTAATTATACTTTGAAAATGATATATAATTATTGCCTTGATAAAAGATTAAGAAGAAAAAAAAAGTGTCATTTTGACTAAACAAAATATTGATAGTTTTAACAAAACATGATTATTCAAAAACAAAATAAGTTATACAAAGAATAACTATAGGGCTTGTCAATTAACAAGTGAAAACTAAAAATATTAATGTTTGACTACAAAAATTATGTTCATTCCAAGTGGAAAGGTGGAAGGTGTGAGCATGCCGGGATTCACCTAGAATCAAATGGAAATAGAATAACGCCAAACTATATTCCAAATCTGGCCTTGAGAGGCTTGAAGATTAGGTGATTGTGGAGAGCTTGGAATGCCCGTTCTCGCTAGAATTTGCCTTTGTCGAAAATGACTTCAGAAATGGAAAGATGGAAATACATGGTGAAAGTATTGTTGGAAGAATGAAATGGACTGAACGGAACTTCATTAAACTAAGAACTAAAGTACAAGTGCTAGAAATTAATTAAAGGAACTGAAATACATGTGCGGAAAATTAAAGTGCTTGAAAAGTAAAGATTACACTAGGAAAAGATAAAGTGCATGAATTGAAATGACAATTAACTGAAAATAAGAATTATTTGGTCTGTGTGGAGATGCCCTTTAATTTTGTCCAAGTCTTCTATTTATAATCAGTGGTAGTTCCTTCTGCTGTTAAGATGCTTCCAAGTAGGACGTCTGATTTATGCCAAGTGGAACGTTCGATTTGTGCCGCATGTCTTATGTCTCCTTTACTCTTCTCATAATGTTAACACATGTAAGGATATGCTCTCCCATGAATTACAGCTTTGGAGGAGTGGTTCTAGACACATTCTAGAACTGCAAAGTAGAATGGACCACAATCTTCTAACTGCTTGTAACTGCCTCTAACTTGCAGGTAATTGCTCCTTCATTAGTTGCCATATGTCCTATGACTTTTCAACTTGTAGGTAACCTCCCTCTTTGCTAACACGTGTCCCTATGCAGTTAGTTGTACCAAATGGCTTCCTTTAATGAAGCCACGTGTTGTAAACGTTCACCCTTCCAATGGGATCGGCTATAACAACTTTTCCAATTTGAAAATGGCCGATAATTATGGTATAAACATTGCCCCCCAAATTTTATGTGCCTAATATTCTCTAAAGAATAATAACGCATATAAAATTTTAGATAATGAGCGAGAATTTGGCAATTAATACTTTAATTGGATGAGGAATAGGGCAACTGAAAATTTTTAACCTATTATCTAGGTCGAAAGTTGTAATCTTGAGGATTTGATTTTTTTTCATCCAATTTGTTGCCTCGGAGTTTGGAGGTTTATAAGGAGGACAAATTTGTACATCTTCTAGCCAAATATATAGTTGATTGGGCATGTTTTGCCCCCCCAAACACTATTAGGAGTGGGTTTTGATGTGCTAGAAGGTTGTTCCTCCATCGAGGTTTCTTTGGGGGTGGGGAGGTTGTCCTTTAAATGCCATTGGAAAGGACATCGGTGGCCTTGGTAGCGTGGTTGTAAATTGTTAAATGCTTACAAATGGAACCTAAGATGGAGGTTATTGGACTATTATTAGTGAAAAATATTGCATCTGGGGTGGAACATGCACCTACATTGAAAGTGGTTGATCTACTATTGGTGGAAGGTTTGACATTTAAGGTTCCACTTGAAGTGGAACCTCAACTGGTGGTGGTTGCAATTATATTGCCGGTGGAATCGGCGCTGAGGTGGTAGTCATTGCTGAGGGCATAGACGGGTTTGTACATAATGTTAAACCTTCCCCTTTTTGTTATTGCATTCCGAAGACATTTTTAGAGCTTTTCCTCAAGTTCTTGGAAATATTGCTCACATTCTTCGGCAATAAATAGGCTGAGACTCCTTGAAATTCTTCTTCCTTCCGTAATCTCCCATTTCTTTAACTGGTGGTCCCACCAGGCATGAAAAATTATGCTCGTTCCAAGTGGAAAGGTAGAAGGTACGGGCATGCCAGGATTTACCGAGAATCCAATAGAAATGGAATAATGCCAAACTATATTCCAAATCTAGCCATGAGAGGCTTGAAGATTAGGCGATTGTGGAGAGCTTGGAATGATCGCTCTCGCTCGGTTCTTTTTACCTTTGTGGATAATGACTTTAGAAATGGAAAGATGGAATGGAAAAAAGATGGAAATGCTTGGTAAAAGTGCTATTGGAAGAATGAAATGGACTGAACTAAATTAAATCTCATTAAATTAGGAACTAGAGTTCAAGTGCTATAAATTAAAGGAATTGAAATACATGTGCGAAAAATTAAAGTGCTTTAAAAGTAAAGATTATACTACGAAAAGATAAAGTGCATGAATTGAAATGACAAGTAAGTGAAAATAAGAGTTGTTTGATTGTGTGGAGATGCCCTTCATTCTGTTCAATTCTTCTAGTTATAATTAATGGTAGTTCCAAAATGACCAGAGACCTCATGCACCCGCGGGCGCCCGCCATTCTGCGAACAAGGAGGCATGGGCTCCCTTCTCTTCACCAACTGTTATCCCCTTAATTAGGGGATTTCCCTGCAATGGTCTTGGGGCTTTAAGACCACAAATTGGGAGTAGATAGATAGCTAAGGTTCACATAATAGAGGGGGGATGCATTGAAAAGGGACGTCTCTCATTTTTGCAAGTTTTTAGAGAGAGAAATATTGTTCTAGAGAGGTTTTGGGCTGGAGCTTGCTCTAAGCACGAAAATAGAGAGGATGAGCATCTCAACTCCTTCATTCCTTGTTCCTATGGATAACTAACTCCCTTTCTAGGGAGGTGATGAAGCCCTATCTTTTAAGCATGCTCTAGTTTTGATTTTAATTTGGGAAAGAATGTATATTTATGGTAGTTTTGCAATCTAGAGTTTACACTTGATGTAATGAACCTAAATTCTTATAAATGATCATGTTGAATCTATTATCTTATCTTAGATTGTATGTTCTCATAGTTATATGGCTTGCATTTTCATGGTGACAATGAAAATGAGATTGTAGAATGGTTTTAATGGCATGGTGTTTGAAAAGCTTGATAGTCCATGGCGTAGGTCCTTCCTTTGATGGTCTATTATTGATTTTTAACTTCATGTGCTTGTATCATTTAATTAAGGGCTTGGTAATCTCTAACTTAGTGAGCATGTTTAAGGCTACACCCTAGTTTAGGTAGCCAAAACATGTAATACTTTGATAGGTTATTCTTGCCTATTGATTTCACATATTTTTTGAAGGAAATGTAATAATTTTGTGTTGTTGCATTCCATGGTTATATATATATGTTATTTCCCCAAATAAATCATGTCCTAACATGCTTATTGATTGGTAGTGGATTCACTTCCTTAGTCCCTTCTTAATTGTCTTTGTCTCTTTAATTCCTAGCATTATTGGTTTATGCATTTTTCAATTCTTAATTTTAGTGACAACCCAAACAAAACTCTATACCATTTCGTTATTCTAAGAGTGGTTCTAGACACCTTGGCTGCCATAAACTAACAGTCCCAGTGGTTCGACTTACCCGACCAATAGCCCTATTTTACAATGATTTGTGCTATTGCAAAGGTTGATGTATA
>JAOTQH010106034.1:0-16075 GCA_025631255.1 Cornus kousa | reverse complement strand
TCCTACCACCCCATCAACTCACCCTCCAGTTTCAATTCTTAAGAAAGGTTCCTTGCATAACTCAAATCAACATAGCAATACTCCACAATCCTTTCCACAAACAGGCCTTACTAAAACCCCAATACAAGTACCCCTTTCTATTACCACAATCTGCAAACCTCAACCAACAAATCATATTAACACTCAGGAAAAAGTGTCTTTTTCCCCTACCACTAAATGCAGTGCACGTCCTAAGTTTGTTGATGACCATAACCACATCATGGATGACATTGATCCAGGCAACACACAGTCACTGGTGGATGAGATTTTTAGACTTCGTGTGGAAGTAATGGAGTTCAGAAGTAATTACAAGTACAAGCACCTCTTTGGGGAGGTTGAATGGCTTAGGAAAATCATTGGAGATGGCCTGAAGAATCAAGCTACGCTAAGAGACAAAATCACTGAACTTAGTGATCAAATCATTGCTGTTAATCATCTCCACTCAATTGAGCTTCATCCCACTGAAAAGGAGCATCCGGATGATGAACAACCCCTCACAACTGCCAACTTTCCACGGCCAAGCTCCTCCACTCTTCCTCACGGCAGCTGTCACATCAACCACCACATTGAGCCTCCAAGTTTGAATTTGAATTTGAATTCAAAAGCATCCTAGCCTCTTCAGGTAACCCCTCTGACCAGCTTTTCCCTGTGCAAAAAGATATTTCCTTTACTACTAATGTCATTCAAACCACTCCTCCCCATACCTCCACTTCCAATCACGTGATTACTAGTCACTCTCTTGTCATTCCTGCAGTCAATAACCAGCAAAACCTTATTGCACAGGAGGTAACCACACTTCACAACCAACCACACATGAACCATAATCTAACAAATCACGCACCTACCCAACCAATTAATAACCAGATTGCAACTATAGACAGTAACCTTATACCACTCCAACCAAACACTGACTCAGTGATTACTCCATCATCAATTAACCTTATCACAAACCAATCAACATCACAGCCAATTACCAAACCTTCCTGGGCATCAATCGTCAAATCCTCAAAACCCAGAACCCAACTTAAATTTGTTCAACTTAATGAATCCACTGATCACACCCTCATTCCACCACCTGAAATTGAACTAGCAGGGCTCACAAGCTTGAAGACCAGCCTGCTAGGGTACTTTGTTCACAAAGCCTTACCATTTGGCATGGTCAATGACATTGCTAGAGATCTCTGGAATGATAAAGGACTTCTAAGAATTACAAGTTCAGAAAAAGGATTATTTGAATTTCAATTTTCATCCACTGGACAATGTGACAATGTCTTAGATGATGGTCCATGGTTTTTTGCAAACAAACCACTGATCCTCCATCATTGGAAGTAAGGCTTCCAGAAAGTCCCTCACTCAACCATCCCAATCTGGATTAAGCTCTTTGGAATTCCACGGCAGTTCTGGACAGAGCAAGGACTTAGCTACATCACCAGCTCCATTGGGCACCCTTTGTTTACTGATCTAATCACTGAAAGTAGGCTCAAAACAAGATTTGCAAAGGTATGTGTCACTGTTAATGCCAATTCTGACTTTCCCTCAATCGTCAAGCTCCACATGAGTAATGGACAAGTGGCCAACATTAATGTGCATTACTTGAACTGCCTTCCTAGCTGCAGCTTGTGCAACGTATTTGGTCACACCAGGAGAACCTGTTACAGAACCCCCACGCCACCAAGACCCTCTCAACCAAATTTTGAATGGCAAATTATATCAATGAAGAATCCATCAACCTATGCCAAACCAGATCATATCAATTCCCCTACTCAATCCACCACACATTATCAGCCACCAACACTGTTATCACCTTCTAAATCTCCCATCAACCTCTCCACTCATTCAACCACATATCACCACTCATCTCTAGTGCTGTCATCACCTCCTATATCCCCCCCTAACCACTCAGTTCATCGTGGACAGAATATCATCACTCATTACTTTAAACCAAATGAAACATTCAAAGTGGATCTAAGCCCTTATAAGCCAGAACACATGGGGAGTCCATCCACCAAACCAATTGAGTCACTCTCATTGGATCCTCCTCCATCAAAAATCAAATGTTCCATTTCCTGTCACCCTCTACCAATTGTTAAACTTGAGAGTGCATCCATTTCAGTCTCTAAATCAGACTCAACAACCAGCCTACCTGCAAACATCAACAAAATGAAAGCATTGAAGGGTGTAAAACTGAAAAAGAAGAAACTTATCAAGAAGTCAATGACCACAGGTCCACAAAGAGGGAATCTATTCCCAACTGGAAAGCTTTTCAATACCATCAAATGGTATCAATAGGAATATGGAATATCAAGGGGTTAAATAATCCCTTGAAAAAAGCAGAAGTGAAACAACTTCTTCATCAGAATAAGATTGACGTAGTTTCAATCATTGAGACCAAAATTCAGTTAAGTAATGTGGATAGGGTGCACAAATCCATAGCTGGTTCTTGGGAGATTACCCACAACTACCATTACTCCCCACTAGGAAGAATATGGATCCTTTAGAATCCTAGAAAGGTACACTTACAAGTGCTGTAGAGCTCAAGGCAAGCAATTCATACCTTTGTCACAATTTTGAGCTGCAGTACCACATTCTATTGTTCATTCATTTGTGGAGGAAATGACTCCATTGAAAGAGAATCCTTATGAGAGGACATAGTTAGACACTCTTCCACTCTCTCCTTTGCTCCATGGTTGCTTGGTGGTGATTTCAATATCATCACATCAGTTTCTGAAAATTTTGAAGGGTCTAGCAAGACTACAAAGGCTATGTTGGACTTTACAGATTGCCTTCATCAATCCAACTTAGAGGATTTAAAATACACTAGCATCTTTCATTCTTGGTCCAATAAAAGTGTGGGGGTTGCAAAAATCTCCAAAAAGCTGGATAGGGTCTTGATCAATGATTCCTGGACCCATTCCTATCCATTGTCTTATTATAATTTTCTCCCCCCTAGGATCTCTGATCATTCCCCAATGATCATCAGTTTAGGCAACCCAGCACCACCAAGGAAAGTTCCCTTTAGATTTTTTAATTGCTGGAGTAACAATGTTCTTTTCTACCTTTGATTCAATCCATTTGGGACAAGCCTGTTGCAGGCTTCACTATGTTTTAAGTTGTTACTAAATTGAAGAACCTTAAGCAGCCTCTCAAAAAAAGCTTTTCAACTAACTTCAGTGCCATCAAATTAGAGGTTCAACATGCTCATGATCTTCTTTCACAATGTTAAGCTGCACTTGATGTTACACCAGATGACAGTTCACTCAGAAACCAAGAGAAGCAACTTATTGCCTCATATTCACTATTTAGGAACTCTGAGGAACAGACTTACGGGTAGAAGTCAAGGGTATTGCTCAAGGAGGGAGACTCCAATACCTCCTTTTTCTTCAAGTCCATTGCCTCTAGGGTCAACAAGAACAAAATTACGTCCATCAACTCTACAAATGGAGTGTTGCTGGATACTGATGCTACTATCAAGAAGGTGATTGTGTCTCATTACCAATCTATTTTGGGACAGAATCCTCATCCCTACCCAGGTATGGAATCTCTCTCAGCCTTTATCCAATCCACAGTTCCACCTCACCTTATTCTCCTACTTTGCTCTATACCATCTGAGGAAGAAATAAAAAAATGTGTGTTCTCCCTAAAGAGTGACAAGGCCCCAGGACCATATCGATAGTTTTAATGCTTTTTTTTTCAAGAAAGCTTGGCCAATTGTTGGTCAAGATGTCACTAAAGCCATTAAGGAATTCTTCACTACTGGAAAACTTCTCAAGGAGGTTAACTCAACCTATATTACACTTGTCCCCAAATTGCCTAACCCCTCATCAATTACCCATTACAGGCCCATATCATGTTGTTCCACAATTTACAAATGCATTTCTAAGCTCTTTGCATCCAAACTTAAGCCTGTATTACCTCACATAATTGGGAATACACAATCAGCATTCATTCAGGGTAGGCAGATTGATGACAGTATCTTTTTGCCTCAAGAGCTCTTGAATGGATATCATAGACAATCCCCCTCTCCAAGATGTACTTTAAAAATTGATATCCAAAAAGCCTTTGACACTGTCTCTTGGGAGTTCCTCTTTGACTCATTATTATTATTTGGTTTCCCTACCACATTTGTCAATTGGATACAAACTTGTGTTTCCACACCATCATTCACTATCTCAGTCAATGGTGAATTCTCAGGACATTTCAAAAGTTTAAAAGGGTTGAGGCAAGAGGATCCCTTATCCCCATTTCTCTTTGTGATTGTGATGCAAGTTTTTTCACTGATTGTCTCCAAAACCATAAGGGAAAGGCCTTTCAAATACCATTGGAGGTGTAAGCAACTGGACCTAACCCATTTAATTTTTGCAGATGACTTGATGTTATTCTCATATAGTAATCTTGAATCCTTAAGTACACTCAAGCATGCCATTGACACATTCTCAACCCTATCTGGCCTGCAAATCAATCAAAATAAATCCCAGGTCTTCCTATCTGGTATTAATGATAACCTCGAGGCTGCCATCCTTTCCCTTCTTGGCTTTGAGAAAGGTTCTCTACCTGTTAGGTACCTTAGGGTACCACTTGTATCCACTATGTTGAGAGCTACTGATTGCAGGTCACTAATTGATAGGATCACTTTAAGAATTGGCCACTGGACTAGGAAAAACTTCTCTTTTGCAGGCAGGCTTCAACTCATAAGATCAATCCTATTCTCTACTCAAATGTACTGGAGCTCAAAGTTTATCCTTCCAGCTAGTATTATACATGAATTAGAGAGTATTTTTGGAGCATTCCTTTGGACTGGTCCTATTTTAAGAACTTCAGGTGCAAAAATTGCTTGGGACAAATGTTGTCTTCCTAAAAAGGCAGGAGGATTGGGGCTTCCTAATCTCACAGTTTGGAATGAAGTTGCAATAATGAAACAATTCTAAAGAATCATAAGCTCAAATGACATGCTCTGGGTGCAATGGATTAACACTTACTTGTTGAAGGGCAGGAGCATTTGGGAGGTGAAAGTGCCAGGTCAGTGCTCATGGAGTTGGAGGAAGCTACTTAGTCTCAGAAGTAGCATCATCCCCCTTGTCAAAATAGAAATTGGTGATGGCAAAGCAACCAATTTTTGGTTTGACAGCTGGTCTCCTCTGGGTCTTTTACATCACCTTGTTTCTCCTTAACAGATTCTGGATTCTGGCCATGATTCTAAAACCAGACTTAATTCCTTTATTATAGAATCTACCTGGAACTTCCCAGCCACCATACTAGCCATTATGCCTCAATTACAACCAATCACAGCCCTGCCATCACCCATGACACAAAGAAGGGACAAGTTCATTTGGACACCTATTTCCTCATCCAATTTCTCCATAGTTGCAACAATGAAATACCTCACAAAACACCTTCCAACCGTACCATGGACTCACTTAGTTCGGTCCAAACCATCAATCCCTAAGCAATCCTTCACACCTTGGGTTGCAATTCAGCAGAGGCTCCCAACCTTGAATAAAAGGTGCACAGCTCACATCAACACCACAACTTGTGTCCTTTGCAAAGCTGAACCAGAGTCCCACGACCACCTCTTCTTCAAATGTTCATTCACCAGACCCTTATGGGCATTTATACAGCAAGATGTGGGTTCTACATTCAGCCATCATCATGGAATGACTTAATCAATTGGGCCTCGCATCACTGGAAAGGCAATTCAGAGTTTCACAGTAACTCCATATCTAAACTTAGCCTAGCTTGCAGCACTGGTCTACAATATTTGGATTGAGCGCAACAACAAAATTTTTCAAAAGAAAACCAATCTGCAAACTTGGTTCTTCATATGACATTGGATTCCATCCGCTCCAAACTTCTGAATTCTTCAAACACTGACACATCCATTGCAAGCAGAGTCACAGCCGAATGGGATCTTCCTGAAGGTGTCATACGGCCACCGGCAAAACCACCTGATCGAAGTGCTTGAAGGAGGAGTCCTCATGTGGGGAAGAACTTCCCTTGTTCACCGGATTAAATGGTTCTCTAACAGATCTTTTAGAGCAATTTGTATTATTGTTCATGGGCTGGGTGTAATGGGCTTATTGCTTCAGCTTTGTAACTTGTCTATGGGCTGATGCCCTTTGGGCTTGTAATTTTTGTCCATATTAATAAAAATATTGAAATTTTACCTTTCAAAAAATAAAAAATAAAAAAATAAAAAAATAAAAAATAAAAAACAAACATTTTCACTAAAAGAGTTGACATTAAATGTGTTGTTTAATTGAACTTTACATCTTTTCGTTCACAAACCTAAAAACTAAAAAAATTCAAATTAAAGAGTTTATAATCAAGTGTTAGTGCAAAGATTATAGTAGTAATTTAGATACCAAATTTGACTATAACCGAACTCAAATTATGTCAGTGGAGACTACATGACGCTTCGATAATTGCCTAATTCGACTAACAAATCAGTATCCTAAAGACTAACCAACAGATTGTTAAGTCACTTTATTTATTATATGGGACAAGTTTTTAGTAAACTATAGCTCACATAAATATTTATTTTATTTTTTAAAGGCCTAATTCCTGTTTGCTTGAATTTTAAGAAGAAGAAAAAAAAAAACTGGTTGAATTTTTATTAGATATTGTTTATTTTGAACATTACATGATAGGAAAATAAACTTTGATAATGTCATTTTGTGGAGTATCTATATGTTTAGAGTATGTGCGAATATTTGCAATAATCCACATGTGTTGTCTTTGAATATTATTATTTTTACTTTTTAATTCTTTATTACTATAACAATAATAATAAAATACTTAACTCTTGCGACTAAAAAATAAGTACAGTAAAGGACTCAAGGCTCAAGCAACGTACTCTTACAATTTTTTAGATGTGTGTATATATATATATTTGGCTAAATCATAATTAGGGTACTTAAGTTTTGTTGGAATTGTGCTATACATTCAATATATTATATATTAGTAATAGATTAATTCAAGTTCCATGCATAATACTAGTTGTAATAAAATAAGCAACAAGAGAAAAATATATAATGCCCCAAACCTTATAAACATTGCAGTAGTAGTGACTACTAGAGTGATTTTATTTCTACTTTCTTTTCACGTGTTGAAGGGACGAGTTACATTATTATTTGGAGTAATTTTTTATTTACTATTTAATTGTTGCAAAATGTGTGTTAATGTACATTTTTTTTTGTTGACAAACCAAATATATATATATATATATATATATATATATTTCAAGTGTTCTTATATATTATATATATATGCATGTATGTATATACGAAGATTGAATAGTCCAAATTGGTGTTGCATCCAGTTTGTATGCCGCAAATAGGTGGTGTGTGTATTTGTCCCACTATCAAGACCTCAGTGTCCTCGTGAGAGCAAAGGAGGTTTGACCCAACAGCACGCGGATTTGACCCTATAGCATGCTTGTTCCCATTTAATGAAATTTTGGTTTTATGTAAACATGTGAGACTTAATCTTCCACGATCAATATTAAGGGGTGGCAAAATGGGTTAAGCTCGCAACCTTACACCAGTATACACTAATTATATCTCCCAAAAGTGTCATACACAAAATATAGAATAAGACCCCTCTTATAGAGTTCAAGTTGTAATCATTCCCTCTCTGTGTAGAGGTTTCCTGTTCGTTCAGGGTTAGGGAGTATCTGGTCTCTTTTGTTTTTTGGGTGTTTGTGTGGTTGCTGGTTCTGTGGGTTTTGGTGTGGTGTTTTGGGTTTGCTATGATGGCTCCGATTCCGGTTGGGGCTTTGCGGTGTCGCTGTCTTTCCTCTCCTTGTTTTTGCTTGTTGTTCCGTGGCTTTTGATTGGGAATTTGGGGTTGATTTTTGGTGTTGAATTGGTTGTTTTTGTTGGTTGTTTGGCTTGATTTGGTGTGTCGGAGATGTGGTTTGCACGGTTTTGGCGCCGGTTTCAGTTCCAGCGTTGTTTGTTTGGCAGATTTCCTTTTTGGGGTTGCTTTCTGGGGCGTTCTGTTGTGTCTTTGATTTTCGTTGGTTGCTCGGATTGCTTTGGTGTTTCGGGGGGTGTGGCTCGCGCTGGTTCGGCGCCGATTTCAGTTCCAGCGCTGCTGGTGTCGATCGTGTGGTTTTCATGTGTGGATATGTGGTGCTGTGTGGTTCATATGTTTTGTGGATTGAGCTTCTGACTGTTTTGTTGTTGGGTTTTTTTATTGGCTTTTCTTATTGGGCTTTTGACTGTTTTGTCTGAGCTGTAAAAAGTTGTTTTTTTTTTTTTTTTTGTCTATCCGGTGTCGTGTTCAATCTGCATGTCCAACTTTTAGTGCTGGGTCTAAGGGTGCACAAAAGAACCGGAACTGTTTTTTCCAGTTCTCACGGTTCCAGTTCCGGTCCCGGTTCCAAATTAAAAAACCGTGTACATACAGTTTCGGTTTCAGTTCCAGCCCATGAAAATCGGTACTAACCGGAACCGTATATATATATATATATATATATATAAAATATATGTAATTGGGCTTGGTCAATCAAAGTAATTGGGCCTTTGATAAAAACCTAAATGAGACATCCCAGTGTCAGTCCAATAAGTTGGGGCCAAAGCTTAACTGGGCTAATAAATAATGGTCTAGAGCATCCATATGCAAATCAATTACCTAGACCCAGTTGCTTACGAGATGGAGGAAAACTGGGCAATTGGCTCATGCAATTTAAGGCCTGAACTATAACATTGAATCATATAGAGCCTTGTTGGGATCAATTGCGTTGCTACTCATTTTTTTATTCCGCTGCTTCCTCTTCTGGCCGAACTCTTCCATGTACAATACATACAACTCGGACAAGTGACTTTTGCTTTTATTGAAATAAAAAATGGTCAAAGAAGACTTACTTACCTTCACAGTTCACGGTTTACGGTTCGGTTCCATACTATATGGTTCCGGTTCCGTTTTCAAGGAACCGTCGTGAACGGTTTCGGTTCCATACTATACGGTACTGGAACCGTGAGAACCGGAACCGTGTGCACCTACCCCTAGCTGGGTCAAGAGTCCATGAGTACAGTTCGGGTTTCACCTTCTTGGTGCTGTTCAAAAACGTCCTTCGATTTGTTGCACCCTTCTTCTCTCTTTCTTTGCATTCTAATGCTCAACCTGCTTGCTTTTCTGGTTGAAATCCTGGTTTTCACAATATTATTGTATGGAATTGTCAAGATCTGGGATCTGTTTCCACGGTTTAGCAACTTAAACGTTTGAAATCTCAGTACTCTCCGGATATTATTGGAGTTCTTGAAACTAAAAATTTGCGGCGGACATTGTTTATTCAACGAGAGTTGGGGGTTTTTCTAAGGGGTGCTTGGTTGAGCTTGATGGGATAGCGGGTGGTCTTTCCCTTTGGTGGACAAATAATGTGCAGTTATGGGTGGTGGATAAAAATCGTTTTTCTATTACCGTTGCTATTTTGTCCCTTAATCAGATCCCATGGTATTTCTCCCTTTTATATGCTAGTACTGTGGATTGGGAACAAGCTTTGCAATGGGAGTATTTTGTTAATCGTGCTCACTATTGGTCTGGTCGGTGGGTTCTGATTGGTGATTTTAATGATATTTTACATATTTCTGAAAAGCATGGGAGTAGAGTTAAGAGAGGGTGGCAGCTTCATTCCTTCCGCACTTTGCTTGAGAGTTGTGTTTTAATGGATATTGGTTATATGGGTTTTCCTTTTACCTGGTCTAATCAGAGAGATGACCCTACTAATATTCAGGAGCGTTTGGATTGAGCTTTGGTAACTAAGGATTGGATAGCTACTTTTCCTCGGGCTCAATTATCTCATCTTTTTGTGGTGGACTCAGATCACCTTGTCTTGCTTCTTGAACTTTTGCCATTCGCCCGGCCTTGGAAATGGCAATTTCATTTTGATTCTCACTGGACTCTACTAGAGGATTGTGGGCAAATTGTCGATTCAGCTTGGTCTACTTCGATAAGTGGTTCTTCTCAATTTCAGTGGACTCATAAATTACGTTATTGCAATGCTGATCTTATTCATTGGGCTAAGCTCGGAAACCTTAATTCATGAGCTCATATTGATAGTACGACTGCTCGGCTTCGAGAGTTGAAAGCTCGAACTTCTACTTACTGTCATGCGGATGCGGTTCACTTAGAAAACATTTTAACTTCCTGTTGGTTAGAGGAAGGATTATTTTGGAAGCAGAAGTCTAGCCTCCTTTGGTTGCAAGAAGGGGATCATAATACAAAATGTTTTCATGTCACTGCTAAACGGAGGCGAGGCTGCAATATAATTTATGGGGTTTTTGATATAGGCCATCAGTGGGTGACTGATAAACACTTAGTTTAATCGGTGTTTTTGAGTTATTTTCAGAGTTTGTTTCAGTTTTCCCATCCTAAAAATGTTGCTCAGTTCTTGCGGTATGTTCTTGTCCGGATTTCTGATGTGATGAATGCAACTCTTTTGTTGGCCCGATCAGAGATGGAAGTGAAAACGACTGTATTTTCTATACAACCGATGAAAGCCCCTGGACCGAATGGGATGACACCACTGTTTTATCAGAAATATTGGGAGGTAATTAAAAGGGATATTGTTGATGCTATCTCTAGCTTCTTTGCTACGGGGAATTTGTTATCCTGTTTTAATCATACTAATATCGTTTTAATTCCTAAGATTCCCTCTCCGACGCAGGTTAGTCATTACCAACCAATTTCTTTGTGTAATGTGTCTTATTGGATTATTGCAAATATTATGACTAACCGCTTGAAAGGGATTATTGGCTCCCATATCAGTGATTCCCAAAGTGCGTTTGTTGCAGATCGTCATATTATGGATAATATTTTAATTACTCATGAAATTTTGCATTATTTAAAAGGGGGGGTGGAGTAAGGCGTGGTTGGCATTGAAGCTTGACATGAATAAAGCTTACGATCGAATTGAGTGGGAATTTTTGTTGCACATACTGTCTCGGATGGGCTTGAACGATCATTAGATTCAAATGATAACCGCCTGTATTTCCTCGGTATCTTACTCTTTAAAAATTAATGGGAGTTCGGTGGGTTTTTTTAAACTGTCAAGGGGTTTGCGTCAGGGCAACCCTCTTTCTCCATATTTCTTTATTATCTATGCTGATGCTCTCTTTATTATTTTTTTGCGTGCCCAGCAAGCTCGGTTGTTATATGGTATTTGTATTTGTCAGGGCGCTCCGTCTGTTTCTCATCTTTTTTTGCTGATGACTCTATCGTGTTTTGTGCTGCAGTTAAGGAAGAAGTTGATGTTTTGAAACGAATATTAGCATATTATGAAAGGGCCTCTAGAAAGCCAGTGAATTTTAGTAAATCATCTATTTTTTATTCGACGAATACCCCAGGATCGGTGTGCTGTTTTCTCAGTCAACTTTGGGATTGCGGATGCAGGATTGGCATAATCGATATCTTGGGGTGTCGGCAATTTTGGGAAGATCAAAACGAGATGTGTTTCAATTTTTGCTGACTAAAATGCAAGACAGGTTATCTTTTTGGAAGGAAAAGTCTTTATCTACGGGAAGGAAAGAGGTATTGATTAAGGCTGTGTTGAGTGCTTTACCTACATATGTTATGTCCTCTTTTAAGCTTCCCATCACCTTGTGTTAAGATTTGATAAATCATATTCGGTCCTTTTAGTGGTGAAATAAGGTTAAAAATCGGGCAATTCATTGGATTCATTGGGATTTTCTTTCCCAGAGTAAGCATTCGGGTGGTCTTGGGTTTTGTGATCTGGAAGCTTTCAACTTAACTTTTTTAGCGAAGCATGCTTGACATTTTCAGGTTATGAAGACGGGGTTGGTGTATCAGTTTTTTAAGGCAAAATATTTTTCTTCTTCATCGTTTTTGGATGCTTCATTGGGGTCCAATCCTTCATAGGGTTGGCATAGTGTATGGTCATCTCAGACTTCATTGCGTCAGGGCTTACGCTCATTGATAGGGAATGGTACCTCCACGTATGTTTGGAATGATCATTGGGTCCTTACGTTATCGCAGAAACTATCACCACCCCCGGTTCATATTCCTTTTTCTTATGTAGCGGATTTGATTGATCCTGCTACATCTTCGTGGAAAGTGGATGTTTTGGACCAGTTTTTCCATCCTCATATGATGCAGGAAATTTTCAAAATTCATATAAGCCGCTGGGATAAACTAGATGTTGTCATTTGTACTCCATAGCGGTCGAGTAAGTTTTCAGTTCGATCTGCTTATAAATTGGCTATTTCAATGTCTAATTTTTTTGGAGTTGCTTATAGCCATTGTTCTTAGTCCTCCATCTGGCGGTGTAGTACTCTGTCTAAGGTATAACACTTTCTTTGACGTTGTTGTCTTAATGCTTTGTCGGTTCGTGTTTCTTTATTGGCTCGTGGTTGTGATGTGTCACCTTTTTGTCCTCGGTGTAGGTTACATGAGGAAGTGGTTGTGCATCTTATCTTTTCCTGCCCTTATTCCATTTAAGTGTGGAAGTTATCTCCGTTGCGTCTTGCTTTTTCTGACTTTTATTTTCTTTCTTTCCGGGATGGATAGAGATTTCTGGTGCATTGGGTTATGATCTCCTCTCGGAGTTTGCGGGTGTTCTTAGTTTGATTTCTTTCTATGTTTGGGGTATTTGGAAGGCGTGAAATCGGTTGGTCTTTGAAGGGATTTTATGGAGACCTGAGGTTGTTGTGCAGAAGGCGGTTGCCAATTTTTGGGAGTTTAAAGATGCTCGGTCCCTCTGTTCTTCCTTAACCCGAGTGTAGTGCAACACTTTAGTGGAGTCTTGGAGTCCTAGCCTCCTCCTTCTGGAATTATTAAGTGTAATTTTGATGCTTCATTTCGTCCGCGGTCTTTGATGCGGGTCGGTGGTGTGGTTTTCCGAGATTCTAGTACTGGTGCTGTGCTTAAGGCGGTTATTTTTGGTCCCTTTTCGGCTTCTTCTTCTTTGCAAGCAAAATCTATGGTGTGTCAACGTGCTATTCTTTGTGCTTTGGAGTTGGGTTTTTCTTGCTTGTCGTTTGAATTGGTTGCCAAAATTGTTGTAGATGGGATGTTGGGTGGGGTGAATTGTCCGTAAAAAATTGCTCCTACTTGTTTTGATATTATTTTGGATCTTCGATGGTTTTTGTTTGCCACTTTGACTCATGTGTGTCGTCACGGTAATAGGGTGGCTCATGCTTTGGTTCTCTTTGGCGGCTTGGGCTTGAGACAGATCAGGTGTTGTCTTATCTTCCTCCTTCAGTTGTGCCTTTTGCGGTGGCGAATGTTGGGCGTTAATTATTTCTGGTTTTTTGGTCGTTGTGCTTTGGCTGTCTTTACCAGGAAAAAGAAAAAAAAAAAGTATTATGATCCATTAATTTGTCCATATTTACCCGTTTTAAAATAAATATGGGTGAATCATTTTCAAATATTAGCAAAAATAGGTGATTCATATTCAATCAATTTTTATAGAGAATTATATGAGTTGAATATGAGTCACTCATTTTGACCCATATTTCCCCTATTATATAAGAGACCCAATTTCACAACCTCTATTTATTTCAAATTCACCTATTTCTTTCTAAAATTTTCTCACACGATCACAAATTCTCGCTCTCCCCCACTATCTCTCTTTAAAATTATCTTTCTAAGTCTCTCTCTCTCTAAAATTCTCTCTACATCGTGTATGTAATACTACGGTTCGAAAGAAACCAATATTTGCATCTGTATTTCAAAGTAGGACAACCTAATCTATTCATTTAATTATTTATTCTATAAAATGCTTAACAACTGATTTCATATTATATATATATTTGAGATGCTTTGCAATTACCTTATATCCTTTTCCTATTGCTTCATTTGCATCAATTTGAATTGTTATTAATAAATTTATTGAAATAGTCTACTTGGCAAAATTAAAAGTGAAGCTCAACAGATGCATTGAGAGAAGTTTCATTGCAACTAGAATCAATAGCCAATTCGGGCAGTGTCGAAATTGTTAATTTTTATTTTTAAGAAAATATATTGTTAAATTTTTCTTAAATGTCTATTTTTGTCATTTCATTTTAAGAGTATAGAATGGTAATTAAAAAAACAAGTAAATTTTCTAAAATAATTAAAATAAAGTTTGTTGAATTAGATCCCAGTATTAGAATTAAAAGTGAGTATATATATAAATTATTCAACATGCCCTCATGTGTAATTTTTTTAAAAAAAATTAATATGTGCTTCAATTTTAATTATCAAAGTGACATATTTAATAGCTACATGAAGTCTAAACTATAGATCTTTAATTTTGATATTATGTTAATATTTAATAATATTTAAATTATTTAACATAATTAAAAGAAACACAATTTAATTAAGCTTGTATTTAGATTATAAGACTATATCACAAACCTACAATTTTATGTTCCACTACATAATAGCTGGCTAGCTATAAATTTTGTTGACAGACATTTGCCACATTGGTATATAGTTGATAATTCAATACTATTAGATGTATTAAAGATTGAGATCCCTCACACATCCAACAGTAATTTCACCATTGATGACTGCCTTTGCTTGCCCTAACCAATAAATCCCTTTAAACTCTCCAATTTCTCTCTCTCTCTCTCTCTCTCACACACACACACACACACACACAAACCAAAACATAAAAAATTAAAAAGAACCAACAACTTTTCAAAAACCAGAACAGATAGAATCCACAAGACATCAATTAGAAGATGGAGTTGGTGGCCACATGTCACTTAGGGATTGGCAGATTCTAAATGGTAAATGTAATGTTTTTAGGAGTATGTCTCCAAGCTCCTGCTGTGGAATGTTTAATTCAGGATTGGTTAATTTCGTGATTGATTGATCCTTGAGCCTAATTCTAATGAAACCATATAATAAAATTAAGGTCACATTTATTTTATCAAAAAAATTAAAAATATTGTTTAATACTATAGTTTAGGAACAGTAACCAATTGGACAATTGTTCATTGAGTTAAAAGCTTAAATTATTGGATACTATAACATCTCCACCTATATATACTCGAGTAATTAATTGGACACTTATTCACTGAGTTAAAAGTTTAAATTATTGAATAATGTAACATCCCCAACTATATATACTCGGGTTATGTCAACAAGAGTCTCTACTAATAATATACAATCGAATCTCCGTGCAAAATATGAAATTCATAGTTGTCTTCAAGATTTCTTGCTTAGAGCATCTCTAATAGAACTGTTAAAAGTCCTCTCATAATTTTATACTTTTCTTGTTAGTTTTAATTTAAATATAGCATTTTGGATGAAATGTATTATTGGAATAGAATTTGTTAAAATATAACATTTTGACACTGTAACTTTTCTTAAAATATAGATTTAGTATGAAAATATAACATTTCACATTGAAAATGCGCTTATGTCTTCATTTTAAAGGATGAAAAAAAGTAGGTGAAGCAGTTAGTCTAGGCTTGTCAATCTCGTGTTAATATTGTTTCCTTGTTATATTAATTCAGTCAAAAAACTGAAAAAAATAAAAAACAAAATTCATTAGGGATTAAAGGTGGATTTTTATAGTACTACTCCTATTACATTAATTTAATTGCCCAACATGACTCTTGTTTGATGTATTCAAGTATTTGCACCAAAAGAAATCAAAATTTATTCTAAATAAAGTTAAATTTGTTTCAACAAAGAGTCATGCTGGGTTATTAAATTAATGTAATAGAAGTAAAGTTGTGATTAACAGAGATCACCTAATATTAAATAATATAAAAAAAAAAAAATTATTTGTTAGAGTAGTCTTTTGCCTCCGAAAAACTCTTGTGACGTCCTTGTAGGAAGGTATGCTCTAAACAGGTGCAAGAGGGCACTCACAAATTCTCATAGACGAATTACAGTTCCTTAGTTTCACATCAGCTGGGTATAAAAAGAGAAAAATATTATATATATATATATATATGTCACTCCGATTAGTATCGAACCTTTTGGTTATAATACTACTTAATTAATTATAATGGATAGACTGCTCCAATATTATTTATAATGGACTAAATATTTTAAATCCAACTTAAAAATTTAAGCTATT
>JAOTQH010105819.1:0-16085 GCA_025631255.1 Cornus kousa | reverse complement strand
AGCTTATTGTGGGAGAGATTCAATGCTTCTAACCTTCCCAATTGTCCAAGCTGGTTTGGTATTTTCCCTTTTAGTAAATTGTGGCTGACATCAAGATTTTCAAGGGAGTGCAAATTGCCTAGGCGAAAAGGAATATCTTCAACAAGAATATTTCTGCTCAAATTCAAGTATAATAGTTTCACGAACTCCCCCAATCGTTCAGGAATAGAGCCACTTAGGTTATTTACTGCCAAATTAAGACGTCCCAAGTCTAACAGTTCACCAATTTCCAAAGGAATGTTTCCCGAAAGTCTATTGTTGCTTAAATCAAGGTTTATCAATGAAGTTAACCTTTCTAAACTCTTTGGGATTTTTCCGACTAGACGGTTTGAAGAGACATCAAGTACACGTAGCTGAGTTGCATTTCCCAATTCAGGTGGTATCTCACCAGAAATATTGTTGTTGGACACTCTTAGGCTTGTTAGATTGCGGCAATGGCCCCACTTACCAGAAAGCTCTCCGTACATTTTATTATCACTCAAATCAATATAATCCAAGTTTGGATATATGCCGAAATCTTTTGATATATTTCCAGAAAGTTGGTTTCTTTCAAGCCTAACTCTGTATAAGCTAGGGCAACTTTTCAAGCTCTTAGGGATTGGACCTGTGAGATTGTTGCCAAATGCAGTGAAATTTGCAAGTGATCCACCACGGCATATGTTATGTGGTAAATGACCAGTAAGCTCGTTCTCACCTAATTGCAAGCTTTTCAAATGGGTAAGATTATTCAACTCTGTAGGTATAGAGCCAGTGAATTTATTGTTGAACAAACCTAGATGCTCGAGGGATTTCAGCTTTCCTAATTCTGGAGGGATGGAACCAGATAATTGATTTTCGAACAAATTCAAGGTTAACAGCTTGGTCAAGTTCCCAATAGCGGATGGAATGGATCCGGAGAGTTTGTTTCTGTTAAGGTACAATTTGGTTAAGTTGCCTAAGTTCCCCAAGGAAGTGGGAATTGAACCCATGAAATTATTGTCTGCCAAGTAGAGACCAGTGAGAGATGTGAGTGTCCAAATTTCTTGGGGGATGTGTCCTGAAAGTTTGTTGTTTGATAGAGCTAGAATGGTTAAGTTGACCAAGTTCTTTATAGAAGCAGGTATTGGACCTGAAATGTTGTTCCTAAACAAACTGAGAGTGTCAAGAGACCTCAACCTTCCAATTTCTTGAGGGATGGGTCCAGATAGTTTATTTCTGAGAAGGATTAAAGTGATTAAGTTGACCAAATTTCCTATAGTAGTAGGAATGGAGCCAACTAAATTGTTTATTCCCAATTGCAAATCTACAAGAGATTTTAGCCTCCCAATTTCAGGAGAGATGGATCCAGAAAGTTTGTTTTCATAAAGCTGTAGAGTGCTCAAGCTGGTCAAGTTCCACATTGTTGCAGGGATTGGACCTGTGAGATTGTTCGTCGCGAGTGATATCACATTGAGAGACCTCAATTTACCTATCTCAGATGGAATTGTTCCAGAGAGATAATTTAGGGACAAGTCAAGATAAGTGAGCTTGGAGAGGCTAGTGATGTGCTTGGGGATATTCCCTTGGAGTGAATTGTTAGAAAGATCAATGCTGAGAAGATGAGGGAAGCATGAGAAGTTGAGAGAGTGAAGTGTACCTCTTAAACCAACACTTGGAAGGCGTATGTGGGTGACACTTCCATTACCCGCCTTTTTGCAACCAATCCCAATCCAATTGCAAGGGCTGCTGCTGCTGTTTGGAGCCCAAGATGAGAGAAGAGATTGGGTTTGATTGTCAAGACTTGCCTTCCACTTTAAAAGAGCCACTCTTTCCTTTTCTCTAATTGGAGCTGCACAAGTGAAATGGGAAAAAGAAAGCAACAGTACAAGGATGATGATGGAAATGAACAATAGTTGGAAATTAGAAAGAAATTGGTGGTGGAATTTCATTGTGGGTAATTTGTTACTATGAGCCTACAAGAGAGGGCAATGGTTTGATGGATGATGAAAGGAGAAGGTATCAATTGACAGAATACTTTTGCTTAGTAAAGTCTGGCGCAGGGCTTTCACGTTTTGGATCTTATGGAAATACGTATCAAATTGAGAGAGACCTCATCTAGCTGGCTTCATTGTCTTATATGGATATTATTCTAGATGTACTCTATGACTATATACATATATATCAATTCAATTCAATTCAATTCAATCACACACATGCCTACCTAACCTTTGCTTGTAGGGATTGAAAAATCTTCTGCAGCTCCTTTCAGATTTTGGATCAAGCTGAATTGAGTCGCTATCATAAGGATAAATTAGACTCACCTCCCTATGGTTTGGTTTGTGCAAATTACACGTTTTATCTTTATTATTTTAATGTCAAATTTAATTAAAAAAGATTTATCAAACTGAAACACTTTATTATCTTTATATTTATTTATAAATTATATGAATCAACTAGATTGTCAAAAGTAAAAAATTATAAGAATATAACAAATTTTAGCGGTCATAATTTTCAATCAACAAGTAGTCACTGAGCTTATTCCATATGCATGAAAAGACTGTAATGAGTTCTACATCTGTGTCCAATTTGCTTACCACATTTGAGTTCGTTTGAAAGACAAAATTAGGTTCTTTCTGTAACGCCCCGGAAATTCTAATAAAATGCTCTGATACCATTTTGTAATGCCTCGAAAATTCTAATAAAATGCTCTGATACCATTTTGTAACGCCCCGAAAATTCTAATAAAATGCTCTTATACCATTTTGTAACTAGGGCATGAACAGCTCGGGCTCGGCTCGTTAAGGGCTCAGCTCGGGCTCGTTCGTTAAGTAAATGAGCCAAGCTCGAGCCCAATTTATAGGCTCGTTTAGTAAACGAGCCGAGCCTAAACAACATTGGGCTCGACTCACATAGGCTCGTGAACATGGGCTCGTTAAAGCTCGTTAAGGCTCGTGAACAAGGCTCGTATCAAGCTCGTTATATATATATATATATATATATATATTTGCATATTAATTAGGCCCAACCCACATCTTTTCATTAATTAGGCCCAATTTAAATCCCTTCACTAATCAGGCCCAACTTAAATCCTTTTATCCACATCTCACCATCTCAACCATTGAATTAAATCCTTTCATCTCACCATCTCAGCGGTTGAGTTGAGAGATCAGATTAACCTAAAAACACTACAGCCACATAATTTGCCGACAGTACTTTACACAACGCATTTACACTTTACAGGCCAACTCTCTTTTCTCTCTCCCTCTCTCTCTCTCACCCATCAACATATTCAACACCAACCAAAATTCTTCCAAAATCACTCCACAAGCCACAAAGTTATCTCTCAAACGGATCTTAAGAAGGATCTATAGTATGGAAACCTGGTAATTTTTGATTTTTATCTTGAAAATTTGATCTTTATATATATATATATATATTGTATTTCATTTTTTTCTTGGAGATTTAGATGCGATCTCATGTAAGAGATTAGTTACTTTCTTGAATCTGGAATTCATTCTATTACTTGAGGATATTGAAATTTTCGTAGAAAAAAAAAAAAAAAATGGTAGATGCACTGGTTTTTGGTTCTTGGCTGCCTTATATGAAAAATTCTCTAGTTGCAGATGTAGAAATATGTTCTCTTACACATCTCTGTTTTTTTTGTTGAATTCGATACATCTTCTTTATGCATAAAGGCACAGTTGGGGAAGCAAATTTAGAGGGTGTAAATAAATGAGCCTGAGCCGAGCCGAGCCAAGCCCGAGCTTCATGAAACTCAACCAAGCCCGAGGCCGAGCCCTACGTAGCCAAGCTCGCCCGACCCCGAGCCGAGCCCGAGCACCCCTTCAAAGATGACGAACCGAGCCCAAATAACCTAAAGCTCGGCTCATTTGCAGCCCTACCTGATTGAGCCAATTTTGAGAAATTCTCTATTTTTAGGCCCACGTGGACTATTCTCCATTTTTCTAAAACTCTAAATTTCCATCACCAAACACTCAAATTGATGCTTCCCCGGTGAAATTAAGCTCATTTTACCTAGAACCCCTCAAATTTCAATCAGGCTACTTAGTTGGATCATATTTGGGCCACCAGTACTAGGGCTGAAAATGAGCCGAGCCAAGCCGAGCCGAGCCGAGCTTTGGCATGTTCGGGCTCGGCTCACCACAATCAGGGAGGTGCTTGGGCTCGGGCGAGCCTAAAATAGCCAGGCTCGAGCTCGGTTCGTCAGAAAATCAGCGAGCTCGGGCTCGGCTCGGTTCGGGCTCATTTACGAAATAAATCCAGTTCTAAAACCCTCAATTCATCAGAAAATCATATGCCTGCCTTGCTCCATGTAGTTGCATCAGAACGAACTAGCTAGCAAGATTGATGATTGAGATGGATGAGGTAGCTTAGAGTTGTTTACGAAGCAGGGAAGCTATCAGATCGGGGCAGCCAGCCACTACTAACAATTAGATTCCTCCAAATTAATTGTTTGTGCATATACATATATATATATATATATATATATAGATACACAGCACACACACATGTATAGTGCACACAGATACACAACACACATATATACAAGTATATATAATACAAAACGGGGGAAGTGCAGAAAACACCCCTCAAGTATACTTTTAGTAGCAGTTTTACCCCCTATTTGTAAAAGTGTGCAATAAACACCCCTAATCTTTTAAAATTGTGCAAAATTAACCCTTTGTCAAAAATCTTACAAAAATTATTACTCTAATACCCATTTTGCCCTTTTCGTCTTCCGAAAAAACCCATCCTTCTCTTTCTCCTCTAGATGGCTGTCTTATGCTGCCTCGGAGAGCAGGGGTTCATCTTCTCACACAACAGTCAAACTTATTCAACGTCGATCCGTACCTTCACAACGACTAAATGGAACTCATCCTTAGGGCATGATGCACCCTCCAAAAGGGGTCACCCAGTACTGCAACTATGGAAACAAAGTATCATCGTGGCAGGTCCTTTCTTGAATTATTCGAGGCGGCAGCAAAATGGCGAACTAGTTTATGGATGTGCTGGGATAACAGGAGAAGAAGGGAATTCACACCGATCAATCCTACAACTTGTGTAAAACTCAATCCAAGCTCTCTCTCCTTCAACCAAACCAGCTTCACAGTACCATCAACAGAATCAAATTCTCGAATCAGCGCCTGAATATCAACAAACACCACATTACATACATCGATCATTCGCTCTAGAGTCTCCGGCAGTATCTCTCCGACGAATCCAACGGCCATACCGAAATCAAACCACGAGTCGGGAAGTTCCGACGGCGAAATGGGTTCGTAGGAGTAAACCCGTTTGAGGATCCCGTCTTGGCGTCTAATCTTGGTGGGCTCGGATGAGAAATGGGCGTGGAAGAGGGTCGTCGGTGACGAGGATGATACAATTGGGTCATGATTGACGCCATAAGCGAAGTCTGAGCCGACCTTAGCAACGTAACTGGAGGTGATCGAGAGGCCGTCGAGCATGGCGGAGATGAACGACACCGCGCCGCTGAGGGTGAGGTGGAGATGGGCCGCACGTGACAGTGTAGATCGGCCGCAATTTGCCACCTGCGAGCACCGTCTTTTCGGGGCTTCGACTCCACTGTGAGTTAAATCTGCCGCCAATCCAAAAACCACGGCAACATCTCTCACCACATAACTCATAGATCTCCATGGGTCCTTTACCTAGCAATTTTTCGGAATCGCCGCTCGAATTTCGGCCAATTTGAATGGAGGAGGCATACCAGGGTCAAATTTGCCTTCTTCTTCAACCCCATTGACGCTCTCTCTTTCTCTCTCCTCTTCTTCCACTGTGTGGAAACTCAGAGGGGTGCCTACCTTTAATGCCTAGTTTCTCTCTCTATACCCACTCGACACCCGGGATGAAAAAGAAGCAATGAGATCTGCGTGTGAGATTCTGATCTTGGAAGGGATTGAATTGATGGAGGTTAGTCTTGTTCTAGGTCGAGGGTAGATTCGTGGGAGACCAACGGTGCTGTTCACCGAATTTACTGTGCGACCACACGTTCAGACAACAGTGATTGAAACAGAAATTCTATTTTCAGATTGTCTTATAAAATTAATGGAAATGGCATTGTAAGATTGACCATCTAGAAGAAACTTAACTTTTTCTTCCTTCCTTAAGAGGAAGAGAATTCAAAGTAATGAAAAAATGGGTGTTGTTCGTGGATTCGAAGTAATCCACGGTGGTGCTCATGGATTCGCAGGACCGAATTGCAGAATGGGTGTGCATCACTGTTTATTACATCACTGTTTATTGTCCTTTTTTGTCTTTTGACAAAATTTTATATTTTTATATATTTTTTAAAATTATTAACTAAGGGTATTTTAGTCAAATTTTGTTTTATAGGTGCCAAGGGACTTGATTGCACCAAATTGAAACTAGAGGGGTGTTTCTTGCACGGGAGGGGTGTGATATGCACTATAAGCATACTTGAGGGGTGTTTTTTGCACTTCACCCTTATTTTTTATCATGACACAGTGAAAATGAATCAACTGTAACTCAAATTATTGAAAAAAACTACAATTCCTACATCCATACTACAATTCGACCCTCGTGAATTCATTGTGAGTTCATACGGTGATACAACGTTGATCTTTTGATGATAAAAGTGATTTAGATCTGAAGAGTTTCACAACTACTTTAAAAAATGGTGAATTTCATTATAAGTCCATAAAGAATGGTTTTATAATGAATGGTTATATGTCTATACATGCAGTGAAATGTTATAAAAATTTTAGTTATGCAATATATTCTGGAGTTGTACAGTTTTGGAAATATCTATACAAATGAAAAGTATTTCGTACAATTACTGCATATTAAAGTTTGGGCTTAAATCATAAAACCCCTGCTACTTTCAATTTTTGATTATAAAACTCCAACCAGTTTTTAAAAACTTTGACAATATTCGAGTCCGACCCATTAACCCAATTGTGAAATAACAAATTTGACCTTATCATTTAATTTTAAATTAAATATTAAAAATTATTATTTTTTAAATTACAAAATTACCCTCTCTTTTTTATTACTATGTTTGCAATAACCATTGACATAGAAAGCAGGATTGAGCGCAGCAGAAAAGGATCATGAACAAGAAGCCCAGGGACTCAAAATAGAGGAAGGGTTACAATTCCCACAGAAAAGTCATACTCCCCAATTAGTGTATCTATGTCTGTGTCAAAGCCTTAAGCAAATGGGTCCGCTTCGCCGGTTGCCTCTCTCAATCAAATGGATATGCGGCACAACGTCAAGGAGTCCATTAGGGAGATCCAATCACCTTCTGGGTTCATCTAAAACTCATTTTGAGCTTTGATTTTGTAAAGGACTACGAGTGACATGCAACTTATAATGGAAGTGAAAATGCCGTGTTTGGCTTCATCTTGGATCTTTCAGCAATTTAATTTGTGACATTCAAATTTTTTTCTCTTTGTTCAATGGCTACAATTCTTAATTCGGTCATTTTTACTTCTTCCAAACTCTGAATGGTCCTCCATCCGTTGCAAACGATGGCACCACCGATCTTAAATATCTCAGCCGGCTGTTGCTTGCCGGGATTCATGGGTTGAAGATTCAATCATTCAAAGGGTATTTTTGTTATTTAAAACATAATAATTTTCTATTTTTAATTTAACATTAAATGATAAGGTAAAATTTATCATTTCACGCCTTGGTTAAGAACTTGAATATTGGGACAATGTAATAACTTTATAATAGTGTTGTGGTTTTTAGAAACAGGTTGGGGATATATGATCAAAAATTGAAAGTAGTGGGATTTTTTGATTTAAGCCCTTAAAGTTTATGTAAAGTATACTCTCATATATACAGTTTATTAAAGTATAAGTGTAAATATTGTTTTAATGCGTATTTATAATCAGAGAGTAGCCACAACATCTTTGGTTGTTTGGTTCTATGATATAAAATAAAGTTTTACTATATGATATTTATATCACATAAAGATTTGCATTAAAATGTTATAGTTCATTAATAAAAAAATGTTTTATTCTGCCCCACAGGGAAATAATAATTGTTTATGGACTCGTTTGGTATAGTTTTTGCTTTCGCTTTTACATAGAAGAAAAAGAGAAGCAGAAGCTATCACTATCCAAAACAGCTTCCAAGCCCGAAAAGCCAAAAACAACATTTGAAAAGCCAATTCAAACAGGCCCTATGAATGAACGTAGATAAAAAATGTATTTGAAATTAAACTGAAAATGAATACAAATGCCCATATGACTGTATCATTATTAGTTTAATGCCACTAAAGAATATATTATTCCATTATTGTTATATTTTTAAAACTTTATTGTATTAAAACCTCTGCCCGCAGTAAGGTTATAATGACGCATTGTTTTGATATGAAATTTTTTAACATAGGTTAAGAATTTCAATAAAGTTTATTGTATGGTAGAGTAATGTTTGACATGTTTTCTTTTTGTGGTAATTCCATCTAGTTTTATTAATATTGATTCATCTCATATCCTATTTTTAACTGGTGATAATTATTCAGATTGGAATGAAAAAATCCTTCTAACATTGGAGTGCATGGACATTGATTAATTGACACTTTGTGTGGATAAACCACTCATCCCCATGTAATCAAGTACGCCAAATGAAAAAACTTCTCATGAGAGGTGAGAGTGATCAAATCACTTAAATATGTGTCTCATTAAAAGTAATGTTGGGAAAAACATAAATAGTTCAATTCCTGAATGTAATAAGGCAAAAGAATATACGGTAGCAATTGAACAACAATTTGTAAGTTCTGATAAAACATTGGTTAGCACCCTAATGACAAAATTATCATCAATGAAGTACATGAGTGATAAATGGGTCCATTAGCATATTATGAAAATAAGAGATATAGATGCCCAAATGAACTCATTGGAGTTCACATTTTCAGAGTCATTCCTTATCCAAGTCATAGTCAACTCCTTGCCTACTGGATATGTGTCATTCACGATTTGTTTTAACACACATAAGGAAATAAGGAAAAATGATTAGTTAATGAATTATTTATCATGTGTGTTCAAGAGGTGGGGAGATTGAATTAAAAGAAACTAGAAAGTGCTCATCTAGCAAATCTTATCCACGGTAACAACAGTAAATGAAACTTTGATGGAGGTGAGGAGGAAAATTAACGTGACAATGGCAATAACAAGAAGTAAGAAAACCAATATGGCAATGAGATGATTAAATGGTTCAGGAAAAAGGTTCAAACAAAAAAAGGTTCGGTGCTAAGAAAGAAGCATAGGGCAGTATTGGCCCTGTCACTATCATGAAGTAAGGTCAAACCATTCAGATGTTTCAATTTACTCATACATTGCATATGAGCAATCCATATAATGGAAGTTCTTACATATTTTTATGTGACACCTCCCATCCTGTAAACCTAAAATGTGCTTTGTTTTGCAAAATAAAAATAAAAATAAAAATTACTATTTCAGGCTCCAACCATCAACTTCACATTTGTTAGTGCAAACTTCTTGATATCTATATTTTATATATGTGTGTGTCTTTAACATAATTTTCTTAAGTTGGTAAAATCTTGTCAAACATAGATTGATTAAAGTGCTTATTGGTTTGGCATTGCTAGGCTTCTGAAACCTCCAATGCAAAAAATGTAATATTTTTTGTTTATGTAGGGAAGAGGGTGTCCTAAGACAATATGTTGACTCTGTTTCACAATGAACAGTTCATTTATTTACTTATTTATTTTATTAAATTGTTAGAACATACTTTCAGGGGCTCGGGGGTATATATGGACGCATCACTTCAGCTCACACTGCTATATTTAACTGCGCGCATTATATATATATATATATATATAGTTCTTTTTAGACCATTATTGGTTACATCTCCTTATCAATCACTAAAAGTCTTCTTCTGAACTTTGTATTCTCATGCACTTAAATTTTAACTAATTTAATTGGTTCTATTCTTCTTGATAGAGAGAATTGAATCTAAGATGTTGCGAAACGAAAACTAATACACCATGTTTGACTATTAATTGTCTTTAAAACTTAGAACTATTAAGCAATGAGGAACAGGGAGAACAGGGCATACCCTTTGTGAACTAAAGGAAGACACAAAACTATAGAGCTTTGAGTACATCCACTTCCAAATACAATACATTCACTATGGAGAAACAGAGACATATATAGGAAAAATAAGACAATCGTGCGACCAAACAATTTCCTCTTTAAGGATTTTGCTGCACCCAATGAAACCCTTCCACAAACAACAATCCCTTCTTAAATCAAGAAATCTTTTATTACATATACATATATAACTACAGTACATCTTAAAAACAAAGGAAATACCAGTGTAGCTGAAAACTATAAATTTCAACAAATATAGAACGGTACAATAAAGCACACACAAACATATATATATCTAAATGATTACATTACAAGATCAATCAATCACTATTCACTACTACTTCAAAGTCACTTGAACTTGGCTGCTCTTGCAGCTGGTCCCCTTCAATCTCAGCTAATTCGGCTTCAACTTGAGGAGGAGGAGGAGGAGGTTCTTGTTGAGGGTGTTCATCTTGTTGTGTGAAGAAGACGGCATAGATAGTAGGAATTGATTGTAATAGTTGATAAAACCAGTAGAGGAAGCGCTTAATCAGATTGAAAAGAGAAGGATACAAAGGAGAGATGGCTATGATGATAGGATACGAAAACCAGAAATGTGTTGGTGACAAAAGGATTGAGCAGAGCAACCCAATTGCCACAGCTGCTGAGAAGTCTCCGACTTGAAAGCGAATCCCATCAGCAGTAACAGTGAGTGGTAGTTCAATGGAGATGAGGAGGAAAGCGAAGGTGAGAACAATGGCAATAACAAGTAAGAAGAGCAATGTGGCATTGAGATGATGGACAGAGGAAAGCCAGAGCATGAAGAAGAGGTTTGTGAATGGTGGGATAATATACCTGAGATCTATGTAAAACTTCATCTTCTTCTTCTATCTTTAACTCAAACCCTGGATATATATGGAGAAAGAGAAATTCAAGGCAGCAAGAGCATGAAGAGAAGAGGACTTAGGAGGCTATACCTTATAATATATATATATATATATATATATGGTTATAGTTATAGTTTTTTTTATGTACACGTTTGTTTGTAGGTTGGTTCAATAGATGGTTCAGAAAAAGGTTCAGTGCAAAATCCAATGGCTAAGAACCGAGACAGAAGCAAAATAAAAAGGTTCAAATAAAAGGTTCAAAATAGAAGTTTCAGAGCAAAGAAAGAGAACTGACTTTGTCAATATCAGGTGGTCCACTTCAAAATTCAGATGTTTGAATGGCTAAGGAATAAAATACAAGGCGTTCTGACTATTTAACATTAAAGATGGTATATTTTTAACTGCATTATATATATAAAACAGAAAAGTGCAAAAAGAATAATAATAATAAATAAATAAATTATTTGGTTTAGTTTTTTTAAAACTGTTTTTTGAAAATCAAATTATGAAAAGACATTTATTATATTTTCAGAGAACTGTCATTCATAATTTTCTAAAAATAATTTTTTGTTTTATGAATTCTTGAAAACTGTTTTCAAAGTTACAAACTATAAACATAATCTTCTCAAGTCACTATGCATGAAACTAATGCTATTTAAAAAATTGAAGTATATATTTCACCTTTGCATTTGGAACTGTTTGGACGCAATGAAATAGTATATAACATGGAGATCGAACCAAAAAACTGAATAGAGCAACTACATGCAGTGCACGAATCAGAAAAGGTTCATTTTATTATTATATAAACCGTTGAATTACACCTCAACTTCAACCCTCATCCGGCTAAAAAAATAACCTAGTATTAATTTATAGGATCCAACAAAACCTAATTTGAACGAGGATTACAGTATAAAAAAAATAAAATAAAATAAAAAATCTAACAAAATATAATTTCAAAATAATTAATTAATTACAATAAAATTGGAGAAACAATTCTTAAGAGGATCAAATTAGAATAGAATGACTTCCAAATATATTAAATTTAAATCCCATCCATACACGTGTGTAGGTGGGAGTGGGGCCACATATAGAGAAATGAAGGGCCACCCAGAAGGCCAAAAGAGACGGCAAGGAGAAAAATATTAAAAGGTTCAGACTCACTCTATCATTGTGCATGTAACGCCAAAGTCAATCTAGAACTAGGACTAAATGACTAATGTGGCACCATACTTGATACTTCAGGAAGGAAATAATTTAAGTACAAAATGCAATAGCTCCAAGTCACTATATTTGAGACCAATTTATTTCAAATTAAAATTGTATTACAAGAACGTAGAGGAGTTAAAATTAAAATTTAATATATTAGAATAAATTTGTCATCCTATTTTTAAAAGCATGTTTAACTTTACTCTAATATCAGTAAATTAAAATTTAAAAATACATTTGTTTATTTTTTATAATGACATTATTTTGCACTAAGTGAATATTCTATTTCATTCTCCGTCAATTCATGTTCGGGAAAGATAAAGATTAGAGTTTGGAAGCAAATTGACATTTGCAAAATGATTTATCTACAAATGCTGTCCTACAATTTGCTTAGCCAATTTTGGGAGAAGAATATTGGAGATGAACTTGACATTTGATACTATTTTACACAAATTTAAGATTTCAACCTGTAAACCTAAAATGTGTAATTTTGTAAAATCCTAAATCACATTCAAGTGCATTCACATAGTAACTGCATCACATAACCAACGAACTATGGTCCCAATGCTAAATCGAAGACACTTGACAAAATTGGAATAGAGGTATAAGAAAAATAAGACACCCAATGATTTTGGTGCATCCAACAAAACCATTCTTTAAACAAACTCTTCAATAAAACAATCATTTATTAGAGATAACAACATCCTAAATCAAAAGACAGATACCACTGCAACTGAATAAAACATAAATATTCTATACTAGCACGTTATACACACAGACAGACATATTTAATTATACCTACACACACGCACGCACTGTCACACACAGAGACATCTAAACTTTTGTACTTTATTGGCTAGACATCCATCAATCACTACTGAAAATTCCCTTCCAAAAACCTTCCAAAGCTTGGCTGCTGCTGCAACAAAGTCTTATATTTTTTTATTAAGATAAAGAAATTTGATATAGATTTTCAAATAAGTTTAAATTTAAACTTTTTTAAAAAATATTAATATTAACTTTACTAAAGTACCAATCATACTAAGGATTTTGTAGCACAGTGATATGATTGATATCTCATTTTACTTTCAAAATAAATTTTGAGAAAATTCGAATTTCCAAATGAACAAAGTAAACTTGAATGGTGAGCATGTGTTTCTTACTAATGAAAAAAAATTCCCAATCATTTTTAATTCAACTAGCATAAGAAATACTCCAGCTATAGAATGCACAAAATCTAATACCAGTAGGTTTAACGAATAATGTAAAGGCTACAAGATAAACAATATTAATTTTTTTCATTATTGAAATACTAATTATTCAGGAAAAATATACTAATTAAATAAATATATATATATATATATTATAATTAAAATAAAAAATATAAATTATAAAAATAGAATTTGGATTTGAATTGAGCTCAGGTTGATGGCACTTCAATTTAAGCTCAATCCTAACGAAATTCCGATGTAAAAGAGATTATCACTAAAGCGAAATTGTCAACACGGGTAACAAAGGCTGCTATCAACAAAACCGATGCAGTATGGTAAGAAAGGCAACCCGTTAAAGCGATTAGAAAGAGTAACAAAGGTTGCTAGTGGTACTTTCCTGTTCAAACATAAGGTTGAGGGTTCAAATTCCTCTAAAGAGCAACATGAGTGCAAGTGAGTTTTAGAATTAATTGAAAATTGTTTTACATATTGAGAAAACGAAAACGAAAAGAGAAAAATCGAACAGTTGCATAAATATAAATTACATGGGTGGGGCCATTGTTTAAGAAACCTGTATATTTCATTATTTCCTTGATAATTTTATTAAGGAGAAACAGAGTTAAAAGGGAAACATGACACTCTGTGAGCAACCAATTTTTAGTAAGGGTACAGGTGAATCGAACAAAACCATTTCCTTAAACATGACTTATTTGTGTGTGTGAATGTGTGTTCTCAAGCTTTTGTATTCTTAATCATTTTGTGGGGTTCTTAAATGGGCTTGATATATATTTCACACAAAAAAACAGGACAATGAAGTACAGAGAAGAACAGGGCATACCCTTTCTAAAACTATAGAGACATATATAGGAAAAAATAAGACAATCATGTGAGCAAACAATTTCCTCTTTAAGGATTTTGCTGCACCAAATCAAACCCTTCCACAAACAACAATCTCTTAAATCAATGAAATCTTTTATTACATATAAACTACCACACTACATCTTAAACACAAAGGAAAATACCAGTAGTCTAGCTCAAAACTACACATTTCAACCAAATAAAAAGGTACAATATAGCGCACATAAACATGTGTATCTAAATTATTTCATTACATTACAACATCAATCAATCACTACTACTTCAAATTCGGTTCCAAGACTTCAATCTAAGCTAATTCAGCTCCAACTTGATCAGGAGGAGGTTCTTGTTGTGGGTGTTCATCTTCTTGTGCGAATGGCTTATGTTGCTCGATAATTAATTTGAAGGGAACACATGACATGACGTGCGGATGATGAGATAAATTAAATAAAAGTAGTATGCAGAGCAGAAACAAAAGAATACAACCTAAAAAGTAAACAGAATACCAGAAATACAACAATTATATATATATATATATATATATAATGCATCATGAACGCAAATCACACAGATTCAAGGCCTTGTGGTACTGCAACTTCATCATCATCATCTTCTGGAGTTGTGGCATCTTGATCTTGTTGGAGATGGTCGTGCACTACTTGAACATGATGAGGTTGGCGAGTGAACACTAGTGTCCCGTTAAGGAGAAGTACTTCATATACTGGGACAATACTAAAATATTGTGCTTGGATGAACCATAAAAAATGGTTAAATTTATTGAAGAGCCAACGTCCGGAGCAAAAAGATAGGAAGATGACGGAAGGATAGGCGTACCAAAAGAGTGCTTGTGGAGAAATGATGGAGACTACCGATGAAACCATGAAGGTGGTAGAGAATACTCCAATGCGTACACGTGCTCGCCGGCCGTCGCCGTCAACGCCAGTTGCAGGATTAAAAATAGAGACCTCGAAGGAGACGAAGGAAAAAAAAGGTGAGGAGGAGGGCAAGAAAGCTCAAATTCGAAAAAGAAAGGTGGTGATGTATGTGAAATGGATCCCAGTCCCATGGCATGCCTACAAGTGTTTTTAAGATATTGATCACAAATGGCATCGTATACGAACATCCTAACTTTTCTGTTTAGTATAGAAGTATTACTGAACAGCTTTTAATTAATTGAAGACAGACCAGTACTGGCCGGATATATATATATATATATATATATGAAGTATCACAACCCAAAGGATATAGCTTTTCTGTTTAGTTTAACTAATGAACGAGAGGTATAACACAGAGAGACAAATGGGAGAGTTTTGTCAGGAAATTACTAGAGAATTAGTGCTTGAGACAAGTTAATATGGACTGAGAGAGCGATGAAGAAGGAGAAATTTTGAGAGAAAAAGAGAGGAAGAATACTAAAGAAGTGGAGTTGGGTGTGAAGACAAGTGCATGGGAGAGAGGAGTGTGGTGTGATTGTATTTAAATAGAGAGAGAGAGAGACGCGCCATATGGTCCTTCTCTGTGTGTCCCCAAACTGGGGTTAGAGTACAAGTGGGTTAAGAGACATGTGCTTGTTTACCACCCAACTTTGCGGGCCTCAGCACGCAAGGCCATGTTATCTTATTATCTCTTGTCATTTAAATATGGGATAATTACATATAAATGGGTGTAGGGTAAAATATTTATTCAAAGGTGAAGTCAAAGTTTCATATTTTTTTAAAATGGATTTGACCAAAAAGCTGACGTGGCACATGAAAAAATACTGTTTCATATTTCTGTTGCCCAAAATGCCCTTTTGCGAGGTACCACTTTTTTTCCAAAGGTACCAC
>JAOTQH010105711.1:0-16085 GCA_025631255.1 Cornus kousa | reverse complement strand
GAATAATTATATGGTTGAATTGGAAATCAATTCAAGCTTAGTTCCTCTTGAATTTTTCAAAAAATAAAATAAAATAAAATAAAATAAAATAAAATAAAATAAAAAAAAACAAAACAAAACAAAGAAAAAGATTCAAAATAATTTACATTAAAAACAAATTAAACATGGTTCTATGGTAACACTCATGGAACAAAGAAAAACAAAATAATAAAAAATAAGGCACACGAATAATGTTAATTAAAATGATATCAATTAAAACCAACATACTGTTATTGATTAATCCAAAATCCATGAAAATATGAGAAAGTGGAATGAGAATCAAATGAAGAGTTGAGCCAAGTAATTACCTTCCACCTTATCCACTTTGTTTGGAGCACCTTCCATAAAAAAAAAAAATAATAAAATAAAACTACAACAATTTTATGAAGGAGATAATACAGAGTACCACATAGAAAATGGTGGAGTAAAAACATATATTTTACATAAATTAACAATAAGAAACTATACAAATAAATGATGTTGAAAACTCTGGATGCATTGGCATACTTGCGTGCATGTTAGATATAGATATCATAGAAAATGGTAAGTCACTTTAGAATTCTCGGGTAACTGAACCATTTAATTTAATTTATTTGAATTAAAAACCATCAAAATATTATTAAAAACATTTAATAAAAATATTTGTGAGTTAAAGGTTTTTGAAACTGATGGCGTAACGTCCACGATTTTTTTTTTAAAAAAATTTATTGTATATTACTTATTTTATTAAAGGTGTATAACACGGGTATATATACAATATAAATATATATATATATATATATATATTTTTGGATAATGGGTTGTTAGTCAGATAAGCATTTAATTTTTGAATTTAGTCGATAACCACGTATCAAGATTTTCTCTCAACGCTGACGGGAATATCTCCAACTAATCACGTGGCCATTATATACACTATTAGTTGTGAGATATCTTTTTGGGGGAAAACTGTCGCCTATTAATATCAAGGTTTCTATATAGGAAAGGATTTAGCAAAAGAAGGAAGTTCAAGGAGAGGAGGAGAAGGAAGTTCGTGATTGATGAGGAAGAGAGTGGAATTTGAAGGGAGATCTTTTGGAAAGAGGTACAACCTGTGAAGAAGTAACAGGCAAGTAGATCTTTACTATACTTTAATGTCCATTGTTGGAATATTATAGGCTAATTGCATCTATTTCTAGAGATAGATATTCGTAAATTATTTGTGATGACAAATGCATCGCACAACAGTGGAATTATGTATGGATATAATATACAGGGATTGGACTTGCTAATATTTTGCTGTTAGTTATTATAACTATATTTGGTATCATGACAAATATAGAATTGAGGTGGGAGAGATAATGGTTCTATATATATATATATACACGTATATATAATGAATTTGTTCAACTCATATATAGGTGATCATAATTGTACCCGGCGTGTGGAGTCAGTCGCAAGAAATTTGTGATTTGTGCAATGGCATCATCCTTGGTAAATTAGAGTTCTACTTGATTGGTAGCTTCCTGTACTTATCTAAGCATATACCTACTCATAGGTCAACCTTATAGTATATAATTGAATTAATTAAATTATATGAGAGTGGTTTAGTTGATGAATACACCTCAACTTATGAAACTGTGGAATGTGGGAGTTGGATTCGAGTGAATTTATGGTACTAGTCCAATGTTGGATTATATGAGATTTGTTAACTTGGTCGTATATGTGTAGGTACATGAATTTGTTATTAGTTGCCAAGTAGCCAGATTAATAGAATTATATATATATATATATATATATATATATATAGGTATATATATATGGGTGCTTGATTGGTTTAAATCTGGGTATGTTGATTGTTACATAGAATTGGAAAGTCATACTGGATTTATTTACTGGGACTCATGAAGCTAGATATTTGTAAGCTTGACTCAGCATTGTAGTATAACTTGATGAATGCCAGAATTATAACATGCAGGAGGATTATTTCTTTAAAGAGATTTTGCGTGGTCTGACATGATGCAAGGTGGGTTTATGAATGAACTACTACACTTGGTTTATCATTATATAAATAATAGCTTCTGGGAAGAACTTTAAGTTTATGAAATTGGTATCTCTTAATTTATAAATAAATAGTTAATTTATTAGTGTAATAAGCTTCAACTGATCAAAGAAATGATAGTCATGATAAATGGTTCTTCCTAACCCAGATTGTTAGTGGGTGAATGTGATTGGGAAATTTGGCATAATTTGATTGAATTTGTCTTTGGGTGAGCTGGATGTTGTGTAAAGAAAAAAGAGATTAATATTTGGAATGATTCTATGATTACTAGGATTCAGGTTATGAATTAAAACATATGAATTACTTTAGACAAAAGGGTTAGTTGTAGATATAGGTTCCTTTGGAGAACTATCTACTAAGAGGTGTTAGTGATTTATTAAGAGGAATGGCTATAAGTGGAATTTAACTATTATAGTAATTATTATTATTATTATTGTTATTATTATTATTTGTTTGTTTTAAGGAGGTACCGGAAGTTACAGTTGAAGGTAATGTGCTATTTATACAATGATATTTATGTCTTTAGTTGAATAATAATGGTATAAATATGTTGGATATTGTTATAATGTGATGATTAATTTAATTGATATGATTTTGGAAGGTGGGATTCGTTCCTTACCTGTTGGATGGTTGGATTCGTTCCTTATCACATACTGAAGGTTGGATACGTTCCTTACCTGTTATAGGTTGGTTGGATTCGTTCCATACTACAAATTGGAAGGTTGGATTTGTTCCTTACCTTCGGACTGGATTCGTTCCTTAAATGAAATACTGAAATTTGTGCAAGTAATTAAGAATTTAAATGATTAAAGAACTTATGGTGGAAGAGTTGTACTATTACATGTGAACAACAATATATATATGTACATATATTTATGCTATCTTTTGCTTATTATAAATGGTGAAATTGTTATTAAAGTGTAGTAAGAGTTTTACTTGTTAAGCTGTGAGCTCACCCTTTATTTAACATTTCAGGTAAGGCGCCTATGGAGTAGAATTGATGTTGTTATGATGAGCATCTTTGGCATTGTCTTAGTTATTTTTCTTCGTCTGCAAGACAATTTTTAGTGGAATAATGTACCTATTGGATTTGTTAATTGTTATTCTTATTGAACACCTTAAATTTCACTTATATGTACGGTTTTTTTAATTCAGTTAATAAAGACATTTGATTGTTATTTGATGAAAGATGAGATTTACTTATGTAGTCATGCCATGTATTAAGAGTTGGGTAAGTGTACCCTCTATTGAAATTGGGGTGTGACACGAACACATCCTAAGAGCGTGTTCATTTGTATGAAATTGGAGCTTTATGATTGGAATTGGTGAAATTTTAGGAAAATAATTAAGAAATAGAACCAAAATTTTCTCAAATTCTACAAATTTCAATTCCGATGTTTTTATTCCATGTGGCCAAAGACAACCTAAAACAAAATAGGAATGTGTTAGATATGAAGATAGATAGTGGGTATGACGATGATCACCATGAGTTCAATTTTTCAGCTGCAATGACAGAGTTAGACAGGAAGAAGATGAAAATTGTTGTATAAGTGAAGTCGACTCCAATTTAATATGAAAATCAATTGACAGCACAAAGTTAAAACCTCTCAAAGCCCAGATTTTTTGTGCCCGTATTGTGGTCTTTATCCAAACTTATTCTACAATTAATTTTTTGAGCCCATATTAATTTTTTGCAATTAAGGACAAACTAATCACAAAAGACTGTTTGACCTTTTTCATTAAAATTTTATTTCTTATTAAATTAATTTTATTATCTTTTCTCTTATCTAGATATTAATTATATTATTTACCTTAATTTTATTATTAGTGTCAATTTATCATAATAATAATAATAATAAAAAAAAAAGATAAATGGATTTGTAACTACCATTTTTTAAAATGATTAACTTATTATTAAATTTTTATTAGCTATAATAAAACTTATTATAACCAGGTTAAAGTTTTTTAACATTAGAAAAATAACTTATTTTTCATATAATATATTGATGAAAAATTAATAAATTACTTAAATAAAAAAAACCTTATTTTTCATGTAATATATTAATGAAAAATTAATAAATTAATAAAAAAAAATTAAAAAAATTACTAAAGATTTTTATTTAAACAATTAATTTCACAAATTAAAGGTAAATTTATACAAATTTAATAGAGAATACGTCATTAAATTAGTATGAATAAAGTTTCATAATTTATTTAAATAAGAAAAGTAGATTAAGTGTAATTAAATAAGAAGGAGCATTATGGTCATTTAATGAAATATAATATAGTCATTAGGATATTTTGCAAAAAATTGTGATAGTTTAGGGGTATATATTATGCATAATATATAGTCCTGGGTTTATTTGCAAATTCAAACATAGTTCAGTTTTTTATTTTTTTATTTTTGTTTTATTTTTTTATTTTTTTTTGGTGGACTTTACCGTAATGAATATATGTTTGCTAAAATGTGTTATTATTTTTCTTATATCTAGTTATTCTAAAAATGTCAAACCTGACAAAGTTAGAATTCGTTGCCCTTGATATTTTGAGCAAGAATTATTTATCTTATATCTTAGATGATCAGATCCATTTAGACGTACTGGGTCTTGGAAATGCAATTCAAGAAGAAAATGAAGCATTTCTACAAGATAGGGCAAAGGCGATGATTTTTCTTTGTCGTCATATAAATGAGAAATTAAAAACTGGATACCTTACAATCAAAGACCCACTTATTTTGTCGAATGATTTGAAGGAGAGATATGATCATCAGAAAACTGTTATCCTTCCAAATGCCTGCACTGATTGACAGCAATTACGATTTCAGGATTATAACACTGTGGACGAATATAACTCTGTCTTATTTAAAATTAGCTCTACAATGAAACTATGTGGAGACACTATAACTGACAATGATATCTTAGAAAAAACATTCACTGTTTTTTATGCCTTGAATGTGTTTTTACAGCAACAATATCGAGAATATAGATTTGTGAAATATTTAGAGCTGATATAATTTTTACTTGTGCTAGAACAAAACAATAATCACCAATATCATTGTGGGTGTAGTAGTGGCCGTGATGGTAGAAATGGTTATAGTAGTGAATATGGTCATGGTAGCAAATATGATCGCAAAAACGAAGATGACCATGATAAAATTAACTACTGCAATAATAAATATCATCGCGGTAAAAGTAACTAGTATTACTGTAGAAGTTATCAGTCGTCAAATTAGGAAGTACACAAAAAAAACTCAACAAACAACTTGTGCTTAAATCTGGTGGGAGTCACAAGTAAGCGCAAGGATGCTTACCCGCTGAAGTTCACTTGGCTCATCACTAGACGCTTCCCTGTGACCTATATTAGCGGTTCCAGCAGACTCACATGGAGCCCTATTCGCTACCTTCTATTTTTCCATCTTACAGACATTAAAACTAGCCTTAAACCGCCGTCAAATCGACCTTCCCATGAATCAAACCACATTTAGGAACAAAATCTTTTTAAAACATTGACCTATATTAGCGGTTCCCAATTATGAAGTATTTTTTTTTAGGTTTTTATGCACCATGAAGTAGTCATCAATTTAATTCAATCAACCATGTTGGAGCAATATAACACTGAATTTATCAAATAATACCACCAATTCTACAATCCTAATCAAATAACAACGATTTCTCATGGGTTCATCTAAATTTGAAATTAATATTCAAGTAATTAAATAATTATTTTCTCAAATTATAATTAAAATTGATTCCTTAAAATAATCACACTAATATACTAATTAATGATCAATAAGCATAAAATTGATACAAGATAAAAGAGATAAAGTAACACTTTTGAATTGAACTTTTCAATTGGAATTCAATTATTGATAGATGTATTTTAAAATTATTAAAACAATATCAAAATTAAGATTATTTTTTTTATTACAATTCACTAATATTTATTTTTGTAATGAATAATATTCAACAAATTAATGAAACTCTTTTTAAAAAGGAAAATGAAAACTTTAGGCAATATATATTACTATATAAAATAATAAGTAGTTAATATGCGTTAGAAACTCTTCTAAATACCTTATATTAATTAAGGAAATAAAAAACTCATAATAAATATGAAATTTGAGTTTTAAAGAAATTCTACAAAACATCTTATATTTATTAAAAAAAAATTATAATAAATAAGTAATTTGTGTTAGAGTTTTAAAGAAATTCTTTTTATATTAATTAATAAATATTTTATATTAATACGGAAATAATGAAGAACTAAAACTTTGTATAAGTGAAGTCCACTCCAATTTAATATGAAAATGAATAGACAGCCCAAATTTAAGCCACTGTTTTCTCAAAGCGCAGATGTTTTGAGCCCATATTGTGCTTATCCTTCAACAAGTAAACCATACTCTTCAAACCGAATTTTGAAGAAACTAAATGAACCTGACCCACATAGTCATAGCCCAATCTTATCTTTCTGAGCAAAAACATTTCATGCAGGCCCAGTTAGTTTCAACTTCCTCTGGACCCTTCATACAACCAAACCGACTCAAGGAGCAAGGTATAATAACAAGTGTGTTTCTTTCACCATAACAATGTTGTTCAAGCCAAAAACTTTGGCCAACTAAACAATGTGAAAAGAAGATGACCAATAAGCATAACAATTTTATTTTTATTTTTATTTTTGTTTTAATTTTTAATTTTTTAAATATAGCAACTTTATTTATTGCCTCACATACCCACACATCTTTTAACATAGTCAGGAAAGTGAGTAAAACTAAAACTTCAATTTTTTATCTTTTATTTTTAAAGAAAAAGTAAAATTACAATTTCATTCCTTGCATGTCCTGTATAGAACAAATTGTGTAGATGGGAGACATCATGGATTCTAATTTTTTTTTTTTGAAACTCATAACTCCCCTGGGTAGGGCCCTTTGGACCCACCCCAAACTACAAACTAAGGGTGCAGCCCATAGTTTGCACCAGATAATTCAGCATTTATAATGGAGATAAACGAATTCGAATCTGGAACATGTGAGTACCCAAGTCGCTACCTTACCAAGTCATCCAAACCCTGGAAACAATTGGATTGTAAATTGTCAATCCTAACTTTACCAATTGGATACAACCATATAATTTTGGGGAAAAAAAAAAAAAAAGAAGTCAGCAAAAAAATAATAATAAAATAAAAGAAGAAGAAGAAAGAAAGAAAGAAAGAAAAAGAAAAAAAGCATATGATTGATCTTAGTGCAACTATTATGAATGAGTCTCTGAGTTGTGTGACCTGAGGTATAGTGGGATTTTGTTTACACGGACGAATATGAGTCCAGGGGTTACTAATATTTCTAAGAAGCTTGATAGAGTCTTGTCCAATTACAAATGGCTCAGCACCTTTCCCCTCTCTGAATGTGAGTTCCTTCCCTATGGAATTTCTTATCACTGCCCAATGGTGGTAAAGGTTGGTAGCCCTACTCCTAGGAGAAATAGCCCTTTCAGATTTTTCAATTTCATTGGTAATCATAAGGACTTCCTGACCACAGTTAATACAGTGTGGAGTAATAATGTCAATGGTATCCCTATGTTCCAAGTGATCAGGAAGCTCAAGATGTTGAAATAGCAACTCAAGCTCTTAAATACTAAAGAGTTCAGTGATATTTCCCTAGGAGTTCTTGAGGTCAAGGATGCTCTTAATTTTTACCAAAAGAATCTTGATTTTAATCCCTCAAATGAGCCATTAAGGGCCAGAGAAAAAGTTTTACTCCAGAGTTATAATGATGCTGCAGCAGCTGAGGAATCCTTCTTCATCCAAAAGTCAAGAATTAACTGGCTTAAAGAGGGGGATGGTAATACTACCTTCTTCATGAAATCTTTCAACAACAGGTGTAATAAGAAGAAAATTATTAACTTGCAACTTGCTGATGGCACTATTACTACAAATGCTCAAATGATTAAGGAGGAGGCTCTCAATTATTTCAAATCCATTTTTGATGGGGGAACTAGCAGCTACTCAGGTATGGATGCTCTTAGACTTGTTTATATGAAAACTATTCCAGAAAGCTTCATTGCTCAATTGAGCTCCATCCCTACTAATGAAGAGATTATGAAGTGTTTTTACTCTCTCAAGAGTAACAAGTCTCCAGGGCCTGATGGGTATAATGCATATTTCTACAAAAAACATGGCCTGGTGTTGATATTATCAAGGCTGTGAAGGAGTTTTTCTCTACTAGTCTTTTCCTTAAAGAGATCAATGCTACCTATTTAGCTTTCATCCCTAAGGTGCAAAATCCTAACAATATGAATGACTTCAGGCCCATTGCTTGTTGCAACACTATTTATAAAGTGATCTTAAAGTTACTTGCTAATAAGCTTAAGCCTGTTCTTCCTTACTTTGTGGATAAGAGTCAAACTGCCTTTATAAAGGATAGAAGATTAGGGGACAGTGTGTTTTTGGCTCAGGAATTGATGAAAGGGTATTATTCTAACTCCAACAGTCCTAGGTGCACTCTGAAAGTTGACTTGAAGAAAGCTTATGACACTGTTAATTGGGCCTTCTTGCGGACACACTTCAAATCCTCAACTTTCCTCCTATTTTTGTTAACTGGATCAGAGCCTGTATTACTAGTCCTGGATTTTCAGTCTCTCTCAATGGTGAGCTCTATGGATTTTTCAAGGGTTCTAGAGGCTTGAGGCAAGGTGATCCTCTTTCCCCTTTCCTATTTGTTATTGTGATGGATGTCTTATCTTCTATCACTAAGCAAGCTATAAGTAATGATCATAATTTCGTATACCATTGGAAGTGTAAGAAGACCAAATTATACTTAATGTTTGCTGATGACCTTATGTTCTACTGTCATGGTGATGTTCAGTCCCTATCTGTCATTACTAAATCCCTTACAATGTTCTCTGAGTTTTCTGGACTCTTTCCTAATCTTTCTAAGAGCTTGGTGTTTACTGCCAATGTTCCTGAAGATATTCAGCAACAATTGATCAATTTGTGTGGTTTTGAGTTGGGGAGCCTTCCTATTAGATATTTAGGGATGCCCCTAAACTCTATGAGACTCAGTGCTACAGATTGTAGAATTCTAGTAGAAAGAGTAACAGCTAGAATCAAATGTTGGACATCTAGGTTCCTATCTTATGCAGGGAGGCTGCAACTTATAAAATCCATTCTCCTCAATATGATTAGTTTCTGGTGTGGTCTATCAATCCTTCCTAAAATGGTTATCAACCAACTCAATACTGTTTTAAGGAGCTTTCTTTGGACTGGAATTGATTTGAAAGCTACTGGTGCTCAAGTGGCTTGGTGGAATGTGTGCAAACCTAAAGATTTTGGGGGTGTAGGAATACCTTACTTAGCTGCTCTTAACTGTATCTCCATGCTGAGACATATCTGGAACCTGTTCAAAGATGGAGGTCAAGCCATTTGGTTTGAATGGGCACATGAAAACCTTATCAAGGGTCACAGTTTTTGGATTCTGAAGCCTCCTCAGGTGTGCTCCTGGAATTGGAGGATGCTCCTCCATCTTAGAGGGCTTGCTAGACCCTTTATCAAGCACTTGGTAGGGAATGGGAAGGACGTATCTTTGTGGCATGACTACTGGCTCCCATTAGGCCCTCTTGATTCCAGAATTGACCACAACCTCATTGCTTGCTCTCAGTGGGAAGATAGGGCGAAAGTCCAAAGACTGATTAGGCATGAATAATGGAGACTTCCTCGGCTTTTTAGAGATTTAGTTCCTTCCATTGGGACTACAGAGCACCTTCCTGACCTGAGTGTTGGATCCCAAGACTCTGTTGTTTAGACCCTCTCCTCTACAGGTAGCTTTCATTTTGCTACTACCTATAGAGCTCTCATTTCTCCATCTCCGGCTATCCTATGGCACTCAGTTGTCTGGTTTTCAAAGCATATTCCTCGATTTTCCTTTATTACATGGGTTGCTCTTAGTCATAAGCTTAAGACCAAAGATAGTCCTGCTCTTGCAAAGAAAATTGCTCCCAATTATTGCTCTTTGTGTCTTGCTGCAGCTAAGACTCACCAGCATCTCTTCTTCAAATGCGAATTTGCTTCTGAAATTTGGATGTTTTTCCAACACCTCTGTGGTATCTATGTTGGAGACAATAACCTATATGAGATCACTAATTGGATTGTGTCAAGGTGGACGGAAGGCACCAAGGCTCCAGAGGCGTATGTTTTCAAATTATGCCTTACAACTTCAGTTTACTTCATATGGAATGAGAGGAATAGGAGGCATACCTTGAACCAAATGGCTTCCACTACTGCAGTCACTAAACAGATTTACAACAGTGTGAGGAATCATCTTTTGTCTTACAAGTTGAAGGATTCGAGGTTTGCGAGGTCTATTGCTGCTGCGTGGAGTTTGCCTTCCTCGGTTTTTCATGGTGATTGTTGAGGGTTTTGCCCTAAGTTGCCTTTGCAATTGGTTGTGATTGTTCTTCGTTGTTGTTGCAACGTTTTTTCTTTTGTTCCTGGGGTGGGCTGTATGTAGCTCTCTTGGGTTGTTGCTTTTGGGCTGTGGGCTTTTGCCCTTTGTTGTATAGTTTTTCTCTTTTCTTTTTTTAATGAATTGATTTACCCAAAAAAAAAAAAATTGGTTGATTTCAGGAATACAGCAAAGGTTGGGTTATATCGAAGAAGTAATATAGAAAAAAGTTATTAACTCATTATTCAGTAATTGACTACCAACAGGGAAGGGCCTAGAAATTCATATGAGGGGCCTCACTGAGCCCACTGTAGATCCGTGCCTGACTACCAAGTCTACCCTCATCATTTTCTTTGATTTTTACCTAGTAAAGAGACTTTGTCACCATAGTCCGGTGGTGATCTATGCCACCAGGTAGCATACGGTCACTTTTGAATAATCTTGCCCCCTCCAAAGGGCGAAATTTGTGGTTCAATGAGTCAATGGTGTTTGAACGAGTGTTTTCAAAATCACACTCAAATGTTGAAAAGAAAAACTTTGAGCCAGTTTCAAAGGGACATAATTCTGACTGAATATTTAGAAGGTGACTAACAGATATTCATGCCAACTTTGATTGGAAATATTAAAGGGTAGCACATGATAAAAAGTGAAAGAAAGGAAAAGATAACAAGGTACATGTATAATTTTAAGGTATTAAAGGAAGAGACCTAGTTCAATCACAAACACTACTAAAACATTTTTTTTTTTTTTTTTTTTTTTTTTTTTTTTTTGCAAAGACCACCATATTTAGAATTAATAATCCCACCAGTTGAAAAATTACATATTTACTTATTAATGAATTTTTCTTTTAATTTTTTTAATTAAAATTAGAGTCCCTTTTATAGTGATAAATTATAATTTTGTCACTATAATTTATTTTTATATTAAAAATTATTAAGTATATATTAAACAAATCTTAAATTATTCTATTCTAATCACTCAAAAACTTTTTGTATTATTCTTATTTAGAAACATCTATAATATCATATAATAATATTAAATCTCAAGTTTTAATTGAGAATTTAAAAACAAAAATCAACCATATAAGATAAAATAAAATAAAATAAAATTATTATTATTCCTTAATTAGGCACCAAACCATTCTTTTAAAAATCCTACAACCTAAGCCCACTCCCCTGAGAGACTCACAGTTACTGGGCGGGCTGTAGTTGCTTTTTATTACAATAAATACTCCTTCCCTCCCAATATAAGTGTCACTTATGGGGAGTAGTAATTTTTAAGGGGACGTGTGGGACATACATTGTCTGCTTGAAAAATTACTAACTTGTCCTTTTAAGTTTTGAATGTTTAAGTTTGAAATGGAAACTCAAAGGATATTTTTGGAATGATATGAAATATATTGTTTGAAAAAGGAAAGTGGACACTTATTTTGGGACAAACAAAAAAGGAAAGCATGACACTTATTTTGAGAGGGGGAGTAGTTACTTTTCTCCAAAGTAAAATGACTTTTTTGTCCCTATCATGGTGAAACTCCACGGCAATACCAACATTCAGGTTATGAAGCGTCATGGTTGAATTTACCTTGGAATAACAACTAATTTCAAGAAATAGTAATAATAATAATGATACAAATTAACTCACCAGAGCGTGAATCATCATAATCCACACCGTAATCGCAAAAGGGTTTCGGTTGGCGATTGAGTACAGTGATTACAAAGCTGCAGGCCATCGCCACCGAAGCTGCAATGGTGACTAGAGCGACCAGTTTCAAGTGCATGCTCTCCCTTTGGTGGGAAGAAATTCGGATGTGCTTCGATTAGGAAACTGTGTGAGAACGATGAAGAAGAGCGAGAGTTAGGTTTTCGATTGCGTTTGGGTTTTAGGGTTTATGTGACCTAAATTGGGGCGATAGTTGATAAAAGAAGACAGACTAGTGCAAGAAGACATCAGTAGCTTCCTGCTGTGGAATCAGTTGGCACAAAATCTATATTGTTTAGTTTGGGTTAAAAAAGAATAATAATAATAATAATAATAATAAGAATAAGAATAAGAATAATTCTCTTTTATATATAATGAAATATAGAATTTATAAATTAAATTTTATATATATATTATATATACATGTTAGATTCGGAATATTCGATTATATAAGAATTCCAAGTGACATGGAGACTCAAAGGGTATAGATAAACTTAAGAAGATAAGGTGACCATCTCATAAGGTAAATAAAGGATAAAATTTGATTAATTCAAAGTTGCACTAAAGATACGACCTTCCCTCCCAAAAGGAAATGCAGAAATGACAATTTCAACTTTCTGTAAAAGTGAGGCCAGTCAACATAAAAAGGTACACCATAAATCCCATATTGGAGGTTTGATCGGATTTGAATCATCTCAGATTTGTCTTTATCCAAAAAGGCGCAGCCAAGTTGGATCGATCCAGCCTCAGTTGGTAGATCTTAGCCAGTTCAATCGATCCAAGTCCAAGGTTCGATCGAACTTCCTCCAATGCGGAGTACTAACTTGATCATCGGAGTGCACCCGGCCGGCACTACGCCGGTCATCACTTCTCTTGTCTTGCAGGAATCGACCGGCTCCGAAGGCGTGTAGATTTTTGCTTCAACAGTTGGCGCCGTCTGTGGGAAACGAAGTTCAACTATCGACCGGCTTCGAAGGCGTGTAGATATTTGCTTCAACAGTTGGCACCGTCTGTGGGAAACGAAGTTCAACCATCGACTGGCTCCGAAGGCGTGTAGATATTTGCTTCAACAGTTGGCGTCGTCTGTGGGAAACGAAGTTCAACCATGCACCATTATAGTCTGTTCCACAACCACCCAAAATCTCCCTAGCAGGCGTTAATCAAGACTCATTTATTGTTGCCGCTAAACTCCTACTCAACCTGGCTCAGATTCGACAAGCCCTCTTGGTTCGTCAATTGCAATTGTTCTCATCCCTTTTCTTGCCCAAAAATTCTATAAATAGAACCATGCGTCTGCTCTGCTTCCTCCGTTTCGTAATCATCTCTCCATTTAATATCAACGCTAAGATTGTTATCGATGTCGGCGTGGATTCGATAAATCTCGACCACAGTCATGATTTTGAACATATTGGGGCCAAGAAAATTTTTGGGCGTACATTGAAATTTTGTAGAACATAGTCTGAGATTTAATTGCCTAAAGGTACAATAGCCTCCGGCAAGAACTGTTTCGTGGAAGTGAGAACAGTGAGAGCACGTGATGAAGTAGAGAACAAACTTTCAGACTCGGAGATTCGGTTCTTGCAAAGTTTTCTTTCCACCAGAACATACACACTCTTTTACTGTGTGTTTTTTCTTCCTGCACAGTCATCATCTTTTGCTGAGTGAATTAATTGGTATCATTGGTTATTTGCTTATGATGCTTACTTAATCTGTTATGGCCTATGATAAAAGTGAATTAATTGGTATCATTGATTATTTGCTTATGACGAGTAATCAGTTCTTTTAGTCGGTTGTAATTTCATATTCCACCTATATGGGAATTTGTTATTGTGTTTTAAATCTGCAAGATTTATTTGTAGAATGAAAATTTTCAAGTGTGTTTTGATGGCTAGACATGATAGATATAATTTCTATTGATTGAAAAAAAAGGAGAGAAAACACATTAAGTTTTTTTTTCCATGTAAAAGAATGCATATAGTGACCAGTGGCTCAATGGCTTTAGCCATATCATGCACTTTATCAACAATTTTGGTAGGGCCTCATGGATGAATCTCACATAGACCACATGGTTAAACGTGTTCCCTCAAAGTATAAAGGCTATATTTTGTTGAACCTCAATATAATTCATCTTCAACCATAATTTGCCACTTAATTGTAAGAACATCAACTTAAGACCTATGACTTAGGTTCGAGCACTGCTCGGGAAGAAAAAAATAAAAGCTAGGGAATATATTGTCCCCGAGTATTTTTCTAGAGCAAAGCGATTTTATTTTATTTTACTTCTTATTTTTAAAAGAAAAAAAGGGAAAACAAATGGTCCTAAATAGTGATAGTCTAGATTTAAAGGAAGAGGTTTCATTGGAATTTAAACTTTCTTGTTTGGCTTTATTTCTTTCTTTACCTTGTACAACAGACTTTGGGTTTAGAATTTTGACATAAAAAGCAATTTGGCCAATTGTTCATGACAATAAAAGTTTATCTACATATTTTTATATATACAAAGATATTTATACAAGAGGACACTACTACCAAGATCTCCTATTCAAGGAGGGGTCAGTCAACAGTTGGAGCCATCAACTTTTATGCTATGCTTACATCTGGTTGAATATCATTTGTTGCATCCTAAGGGTTGATGCGTATGTATAAAAGTTTTCAAATAGGAAAGCTTGCCCATTCATCCAGGCAAGTCCACATGTAAGATTTGCAAAAGGTTTTTATTTTTGGCAGGTGACTACTAGTACAATTCAGTTTGGCACTTTTTGTTGATTAAACTTCAACCCCAGGACAATTATCAAAAAATAAAGATGGATTAAATGAATCCAACTATACAAAAATGACTAAAATGCAGAGGGCTTTGCTGCGACACGCGTTTGACAACCTCTCACATTCATTATAATAAGCTGAGCCAGGGAAAACTCTCACATCCATCATACTGCAAGATCAATTCTATGTGAGCTGGGTGACGCTCATAGTAATCTATTTCCCTTATTAAAGGGTGAGCTGGGTGAAACTTATAATAATCTACTTCCCTTGTTAAAGGGTGAGCTGAGTGAAACTCATATTAATCTACTTACCTTGTTAAAGGGTGAGCTGAGTGAAACTCGTATTAATCTACTTCCCTTATTAAAGGGACGAGAGGCCGACTATACCTTATTAAAAGTTTCCTCATTAAAGGGACCAATGACCAACAACACATTTTTCCCTCATTAAAGGGACAAGAATCCGACTACTCCCTCTACACAAAAGGGTAAGATAATTAAAGCTTCCTTCATTTACTAGAGAGACGAGACGACTAACTCTCGTATTAAAAGGGTTACCCTCATTAAGACTACTCTTTTTTCTCTCGTAAAGGAACGAATGGTCAACTTCATTTTCTTCCCTCGGTAAAAAGACGAGTGGTTAACTACTCCATTATTAAAGGGTAAGCTCACAAAGCTCGAACAAATCCACTCCCTTATTAAAAGGGGCCAAGAAAGTATCATCAAACATGCTTAACTTGGAAGGACTTGGCATTCTCGACGCTTGACAAGCAAGATTTCGGGGATGAGGGACAACTGATACGGAATATTTGACTAGATAAGAATTTCAAGTGATATAGAGACTCAAAGGGCATAGATAAACTTAAGAAGATAAGGTGACCATCTCATAAGGTAATTAAAGGATAAGATTTGATTCATTCAAAGGTTGCACTAAAAATACGATTAACTAATCCTTTCTCTCCCGGAAGGAAATGCAAAAACGACAACTTCAACTTTTTATAAAAGTGAGGTCAGTCAACATAAAAATGTATGCCATAAATTCCATCCCAGATGAAATCCTTTCTCGGATATTCAATCGTCAAGTACTAACTTGATCGTCGGAGTGCACCCGGCCGGTACC
>JAOTQH010104640.1:0-16113 GCA_025631255.1 Cornus kousa | reverse complement strand
TGCCGCCGCCTTTCACCACCACCATCGCCTTCCACCACTGCCACCGCCTTCCACCACTTTCACCATCACCAGCGCCACCACTTTCCACCACTTCCAACATCACTAGCGCCACCACCTTCCACCACTACCACCACCTTCCACCGCTACTACTGCTTTCCACCACCGCCACCACCTTTCGCCACCATCATCGCCACCGCCTTCCACCACCACAAGTGCCATCGTCTTCCACTACCGTCACCACCTTCCACAAGCACCACCTTCCACCACCATCACCTTCATCCACCAACACCACCATCACCACCTTCCACCATCACCACCGCTACCGCCTTCCACCTCCACTGCATTTCACCACCACCGTCACTGCCTTCCAACACCACCACCTTCCACCCACCGTTAACTCCACTAGCTTCCACCACCACCACATTACTGCCACCGCCTTCCACCAACACCATTGCTGCCTTCCAACACCGCCGTCGCTGTCGCCTTCCGCCACCGCCACCGCCGTCGTCTTCCAACACCACCAATTACACCACTACCACTTTTCACTACCACACCATCGTGACCACCACTGCCACTGCCTCCATTTATTTTTAAAAAATTATAAAATAATGTAATTTTATTAATTTAATTTATTTGTTACTAAGAGGGATATTTTGGAGAACTCAATTTGAAATTTATTCCATTCTAAATATTAAATTAATCCAACCAAACACTAGAATGGTTATTATCAAGCCAATTAATTTGCAGATTCTTGTTGGAGTTTTACTAGTAACAAATTTGGTTTAGGGTATACTAATCTTTAAATAATACTTTACTAAACTAATCTGGTTAAAGTGTAAAGGATTTGGTTTCTTCGGATGTTATGCTTAAGATTAAAAATCACTTTGATCATATTTGCAATAAAGCTTCTCTCTATGCACCTGTTGAGCTTCACTTTTAATTCAAATTGATGCAAGTTCTATGAAGCAACAGGAAAAGGAGATAAGGTAGTTGCAGAGCATCTCAAATATGAGAATCAAGAAACCATCTAAATTTTTATGAAAAAAAATTATTTTCTTCTCATTGGATATAAAATAAAACACGGTTAAATCTCTAGTTTGACTTATTGGAAGAAGAGATCTGTAATTTTTTATTCACTTCCAAGAAAATCTGTAGTCTTACTTTGTGATAAGAAGAGGAATTTTTTATTTACTTCCCTAATTCTAATTCAATCAACCAAAAGAGTAGCACAATTGTTAAATTTTTGTTAAATGTTTAATTTTGTCATTTCATTTTAATTGTATTGAATTTAAATAGGAAATATAAGTTTCTTTCCAAAAAGAATTAAAAAAAATCTAATTAAATAATGTCCATTGGATTAGATTATATGAGTATATTACTCTGCTCATCAGGAAATAGTTGAACACTACTTTCAAAATTCTGCCATTTTTCTTTTCCTATTCTTCTAATTTGTTTTATTCCATCTTCTACTTCTTTGTTATTGTTGTTATTATTATTATTTTTGGTACTGTGCCCCTCGAATTTAAATTCTGGCTCCGACCCAGCTAAGGTCTAGCAAAGTTATTTGATAAAATAATTTAAGATTAAATATCATATTCATATTTATGCAACAATTTTTCTTCTTATCCTTTCCTATTTTCGTCTAAGGTTTTTTTTCTTTTGGTACTGTGCCCCCCGAATTCTTATTTACCTCCCAAACAATAAAAACGTCTTCCATCCTTTCCATTACTTACCTCTCAACCAACCAAATAAAAATAAGAAAATATAAATATATATATATAAAAAAAAGAAAAAAAAAAAAGGGTAAGGGATCGTGGAGGGCAAGAGGAGGAGACGTGCACCACCTGTGCAGTAGCTCGAGACATCAACCCGGTATTCCAAGAAAGGAAACTTTGTTACTTTAACCATCCGTCTAACCGATCCCCAAACGCGACTCTGCCTTTTCTTCATCTCCAACTAGTGATCTTCTAGTATAGTCCATACTCCAACAAATCTGTTCATAGAAAGCCTTGGAACCATACACACGCATGTATATGGATGTGTGTATATATATATGTTCTTGTTGAATCGAAATCGATTTGAAATTCGTAGGGTTTAGGTTTTATATATACATCTCAGATGAAGCCGATCAGGCTGCCTGAACCTCCCGCCGGTCCCGGTCCCGTGGGCGTGCCGGACATATTCGAAGGCGGTGTCTACGGCGTCATCAGGCGGGCCGTTATCATTGGCAACGGTTTTCCGGCTTCCGAGAATCAAAGCATCGGATTGGTTCGAGCACTGGGCCTTTCTGAGAAGCAAATTTTATATGTGAGTTATTTTCATTTGCTCACTTCAGTTATCTTTATACGTTCCGTGTTGTATTTGCTCTCAGAAATGAACAAAATAAAACAAACTTGAAATCAATCATATTCAAATGTTTTCATGTTCTTAGAAATGAAAGAAGAAAATAGATAAAAAAAAAGAAGAGAAAATTGCCTGAACTAAGATATATAGTTGAATCTGGTTAGGTTGAGTGGAAAATAGTAATGAAAAGCCTACTATTTTTTAAAATTTCCTTCTTGCATTTTCTTAGCTAGTGGAACTAACAATTATTTGGTGGTTACTTTTTTGATGATTAAGTTGTAGGTATTTTAAGATGTTGAAATTGAATACCCTTTTGGGAGAATTGGTACTATGTTGATGTGCTCGTATTTTCTCATTGAAATATGTAAAATCCAGCTGCTGTGCATGTGCTCATTGTAATGGACGACTCAGTCACATGGTTAAATGTGTGTTACTGTAGGGGTTTATGTTACAGAGTTGAACCAATTGAATTATCATTCTTCCATCAGTGTGTGGTTGGAAACACAAATTTTGTATCACAATTTAATAGTGTCTGAACCTAGTTTTCATCTGGTTAATAGTAATCTAGTCATTTGAGAATAGTCCACTAATGGTCTACTAACTTCATCAACTGCTTTTGACTTTTGATATCTCCTTGTGCCTTTAACTTGGCACTGCTAGCTTGGTATATATCTTCTTTCCACATGGTCTGAATTGTTCCATTTTCATGTCTAGTGCTGTATTCCTGATCTACTAGAATTTTTGGAACATAAAATATCTATGTTGTGCTTCTCAGCATCTCATGCTTTTTTAAATATCTTTCAACTGTCAGTATATGTGTCAAATCCCTTGAATTACGGTTTTATTTTGAAAGTTGGTGCATCAATCTATAACATCTTCATTTGTCTTCTTTGTATCCACTGAATTCCAAAATTCCAGTCATAATATTTCCGTTTGTAGTAGGTTGCTTACCTGATGCTATGCTATCTCCAGCTAGCAAGCATCATGAAACCTTATCTAAAATAAAAATGAACTGCTTTATTTTTCTATCCTGCCATCTTCATGTTTTGCTATGGTTATTTTACCAGAATATAGGATTTTTGTTGTTTGTAAACAAGTACATTTTGTTTTAAAAAATTCCCATTGGTAGTATCCCAACTTGTATTTTTAGCTACACACACACACACACAAACGAGTTTGAGAATTTCTTGTTGTCGATATTGCCTTTGGATATGAAATGAGGGAAAATCAATTAAGATGTTTGGCACTTTCGCTTTTTGGAGTGTAAGTTCAATCATTGAACCAGTGTGCAAGTGTGACATGGTTCTCGTCAATCCAAAATAATTGGAACAATTTTTTGTTGAGTTGAGTTGGGTTATAAATTTCAAATGCGTTGTTTATCGCAACACATTTGAAAAGTTCACTTATAGAAAATCTTGTTGCACAGAGTAGTAAGCAATACTTATTTTTCTTGTCCTTGTTTATTGTTTCCTTTACATGGTATTACACCAGCTGGTCCAGCTCCTTAATCCTGAAGCCTTCTGTGTTTCTGTGCAGACCACAGAATGCAGGCAAATAATAGATTTTCTCATTTGCTGGCTGTAGTGATGTAGGCATGCATAGAGTTGTCATATACTCGGCACCTAGAAATACTATTGTTAAAAGACGCTTCTGGGAAACTTCTGTACGTGTATGGGCATGTGAGACAACGCCTCGTTGACTAAATAAGAAATTCTTTTTGTTTATGGATTATTTATATGCATATACTGTTACATGTTGGAAAAGGAGAAAAGGAATCATGAATGTGGAACATTCTTGTGCCGTCGGTGTTTTAAAAGATTAAAAAGAAATAAGTTGTGTGTTAGCAGCAAAAAGAAGAAATGTCAAGAACTTATCATTGTTCTTTTTATAAGGCGTTAACCTATGATTTATTCTTTTTCCTCCTGATCTCCAGAACACTTCTGTAAATCTAATTAATTTTGTTTACTTTAATTATATATGTTGTTCAGAAACAAAGAAATCATTATAAATTCTGTAAATTAATATGAGTTGCTTTTGTTTAATTGCCCAAGTACGAGGAGGCTCATGGGGGATTGTCTCACTACATTCACTTTATGCGGCTCTAACTGGATCACTTGCCATTATGGAGTGAATTATTGGCATAGTACCTAGGCATAACATTTTTGCTTGGTTGGCCACATTGGTAATGTTGGCACCATGTGTGGTCTTTCTTCTGATATTGAAAACCTTTGAGTTGAAACAAAATGTCAAGTTGGCATTTCAAATATATATATTTTCCTTCCCAGTTTGAGGCCAAAAATTAAAAAATGAAAAAACAGAGACGAAAAGATAGGTCTTTGTAGCCCCAAGTGGGGCAAAATGGCTGTTTGTGTTGCTTGCTTGACCTATATATGTATAATAATATATAATATATGAAAGATAGGTCTGAGTTGAATTTTTTTTATATTATTATGACATCTATATTTGTAACTTCTAATCACATGTTCATTTGTATGTCTCTTGCCATTATAGCATGCATTACAATGTTTCTTTCTTAATCACATTATTGTCTTACCGTCTATTTGGGTCTTTTGTCATACCCATATGAATTTGAATCCTTGCCTTGTGTCAAGCAGTATGACAAAGCAAGATTTATTTATCCAAACTCCAAAATAATTGAGTGTTGGAAAGATGTTTATTGAGTTGAGTTACGTAAATTTTATATATATATATATATATATATATTTGGATGACATGGATAACTATTCTCCCCTCCCTCTTTGTCTGGTCGTGTGAAGCATGACCAGACAGTTTTTGGGTACGCTCTCTTTGTTTTTTTTCCTTTTATTTTTTATTTTGGAAGGTGTAGTGGAGCTTATTTTTTTTTGCAGTTATCATGAAACGAAGCTAGTTTTCTGTATTGTTGTGATTGTACCAATCTCAGTTTTGAGTTAAAAACATGTCTTCCAAAATGTTTTTCGGGAAAATCCTTTTGAGAGCTGTAGTTTTAGTCCTATATTGTTTCTACTGAGCTCGTGTCACATACTCATCCCGACAACACATGCAGCGGGTTACGAGGCCAATGGGAGGAATTAATGAGTGGCTTCATTGGCTTCCAGTTTCTCTCCACAAAATGTTGGATTACATCATTTGGCAGATCTGTGGTTATTCACATATTCTATTGACAGCCAGGAGGAAGAATGTTTCATTTATGCCCACTGAAAATGGTGCCAGTGCAGGTTTATCATCTATTTTAGAAGCAGATGTGAAGAAGATTGTAACAATGACGAGGGAGACTTTTGAGAGGTACGTTCTTTCCTGTTTAAATCTGCTGCACTAAAAAGTATTCTTTACCCTGTTCTAAAATTTTTTGTAAGGATATTTGGTAAAAAAAATCCACTTAATGCCCAACAGCCTGAAAGAGTGAAAAAAATAAGTTATTAACAGTTTGAGATGGTTTCTATATTGGGGACGACAAATTCTAAAATGTAACTTGCTTATGTATAATGATTTGACCAATTGATTGGCAATACATTTCAATGGAATTGTTGGAATGCAAGTCATGCTGTCATTATTTTGTAATGCATGAAAATGTAAATTAAACAGAAACTCAACATATTTAGATGAAGGCTTATAAATCCACCCTACCCATTTTAGCAGAGACCATTATGGAACCTTAGAGATGGTGCTACTGTATGCTAAAACGTCCAAATATTGTTTTTTTTCTTCTTCTCAAAAACTGAAAATATCATTAAACGAATATTTTAAGAATTAGTAGTGCTCAGATTTCATGAATCATAGTGTTAACGCATATTATTGCATCTGTTCATCAAACTTTCTGATTGAACTGTCCAACTTTTACAGTATAAAAATTCTTCGTGGGACATATATTATGCCATATAGCTTATTAATTTGGAATAAAATATATAAATTTAATAATTTACATGACATAATACAATGTAAACAACTTCCAAAAAGAAAATTAAATAAGTTAATTAGAGTTATTTGAGTTTTAGAGGTACATTATTGTTTCTTCAAAAAAGATATGGCCTCTAACATGCAATCAAAAGTTCACCGACTTCACTATGTGTTTCAATTAGGCTCAGATTTCCAACTTATAGTCCAAGAGATGGGGATTGATTCAAGAAGGGCTGGTGGGACAATGGTCCCCTAGACCTTTTAATTTCTAATTTTATTTATTTATTTATTATTTTTTAATGTTATTTGGAAGGATATCCTGTACTTCCAATTGAACACACAAGGAAACTTTAAAACAATTAATTTTATTTATGAATTCCAAAAGTTGCATTTTGTAATTTATTTATGAATTCTTTTAATGACGTACATAATATGGTTTAAATCCAAAGTTATATACAATTTTTAATTTGTATATGTGTGCTTTTTTATAGGAATCCGTGGGAGTTATTGTAATTTGAAGTTTTGGTTTATAAAAATTCTTATACAAATACCAATTAATGATTAGTTATTTAACCCTCCTGCCCCACAAAAAAAAGAAAAAGAAAAAAGAAAATAAAAGAAAATAAAAGAAAAAGAAAAAGAAAACAATTACAAGTCAGTTAACTTTCTCATAACTACTCCATGTCTGTTCTGGTACTGATAGCTGATATTATTCTTGCTTCTGGTGGAACATGACTTAAGCAAGAATTGCAATTAACCATCTGAGAAGACATTTAAGATTCAGTGTAGTTGTGAAGAAGTATTAAAATTTTCTGCAATAGTTAATGCAACATTGCAGTTTGAATATGGCTAAATAGCCTAAATTAAATGCAAAGAATAATAAAAAATGACTATATTGTTATCATATTCTCTTGTAGGACACCGTTCCTCTCCCCCCCACTCCTCTTTTTCCTTCCCCTACAGTTTAATGCCATATACCAATCTTGCTCGGTCTAAAATGGAGCTGCATTTAACTGTCTGTGTTATGAACTTTCTGGATGGTTTCATGGCTATATAGCCTATATTTGTTTTACAGCTCTCTTTGAATTTTTTTCCACATGTTCTTCTTCTCATGAAGTGTCTGATGTGCATCTTTTAATCCTATGCAATTATGCAACATATACCTTCAGATTTTGAGATATATTTGTTTAGTGCCACATTTCATTGCTGTCATTTATGTAGCTCAAGAATGCTGTTTTTTTTCCCTCCCTTAATTTAATTTGACTACATATGAAAGTAATTCGGGAAGTTCTTTCAGGGACGGCCCATTATTGGTGGTTGCATCTGGCAGAGATACCATTTCAATTGCAAGCTCTATAAAAAGATTAGCATCTGACAAGGTGTTTGTTGTTCAGGTTTGTTACCGAGATCATATTGGTGCATAATAATTATTATTGTTACTTCTTTTTTTGTGTGCATGCAAATACTTGAAGATGAAACAACTTTTTGTTGTGTAAAAAATTCTCGACTTCTCCTTTCAACTCATGGTCAGTTATCTTCCATCATCTTATTATTACTGGTATTTCTGCTGCTTTTGTTAGCAGCTATATCCACCCTCTGTTAGCAATTCGACAAATGTAAGTACCATCACTGGAAGATGTCTGCTAATTTTGTTTTGGCGCCCTGTATCTTATTGAAGTTAACATGATCTTAAACAATAGCACAAAACTTAGGTGTGCTTTTACAAACAATGCACCTTACCATTTTGCTTTCTGTTATTAGATGATTAACTGTTTCATCATGATCCTTGGACTGTTTGATTGTTGCCCAAGTTTAGACTTTAACCCTGATCAGATAGATTTCCCATTCTTTTTGGCCCCCATCGTCTGCTTTCTGTGATAATAAAACCATTTGATTCTATTAGTGGAAGATTGACGCCTATACTATTTTTATCACATATGGTGGAAGGAAGAAGGCATCAAACATTTTTTTTTTTTATTCTATACTTCAATTCCTACTCTGTCAACTCTTAAAAGATAGGTTTTATATATAGAAAGGATGCACCGACAAATTGCCAAACATTTTCATATATAATGTATAATTTAAATTTTGTACATAGGTTTTATTATTCTCCTGCTATTACTACTATAAGTCTATAGCACCCTATATTTTGTCTTATTTGGGCACTTATTGACAACTTTAGATGGTTTAAAATTGGCCGCTAGCTATCTTTGATGACTTTATGATTCGGGACAAGTAGTGTTTAGATATGTTCGAAGAAAGAAAGAAGGGGACGAGAATGAGACTAGACGAAAGAGGTGAGAATACTGACGAAGGGGGTGAGAAAAACAGATTGAAGGGGGTAGGCTGGAGAGATTGAGGGATCGAGAAAAGCAAGAACACGAGGGAGACATGGAGGGAGAGTTTGCAAACTCACAATATTATTCAATAATTCAAAGCTACTTGTCTGATTACATATGAGCCTTTATATGGGAAAAATATTAACCAAACTCATAAGCCCTAAAACATGGAAATACCCCAATAACCTTAAAATCAAACATTACCAAAAATAACAAAAACATCTGGTTATGTGAAAAGCCCCCTAATGTCACCAGGCTGCGTGGCCAATGGTGGAGTTCTCATTGTATTACACTTCGATTTTATAGAATGGGCCAAGTTTATAGCTTCTATAAATGCCTTTATTAATGTATTTCCTTTGCTTTTATGTATATTTTCTATTTTCTAAAAATTACAACTGTTTCATGAATTGTCCACTGGATGTCTGATGCATTTTGTCTGTCTGTTTTCCATGATTCTAAACATTGGCAATCCTTTTGCAATTCTAGACACTGCTGGCATATCTGATGTCTGACATGTCTAGCATAGTGTCAAGTGCAGAGACAAGGCCCTCTTAGAAGTCTCTCTTGCCACTTATCTTTAGAGTGGAGCTAGAGGTCTCAGCTCTTTTTTTTTTTGATAAGTAATAATTGAATTAAAAAGGCGTTCAATTGGTGAACGCATCCCTTATACAAAAGTGGAACCGGGGTTTAAGGCCCCAAAGAAGCCAAAAAAATAATTAAATCTTTGGAAGAGGAACATGACTTCCTTTTCACATAACTGAAAAGAGAGCGTATGATATGGAGTTTCAGAATCGCCGTGGACGATTCTTTCCCTTCGAACATTCTACTATTCGTCTCCTTCAAAAATTATCAAGTCCACTTATTGGAAATATAAGACATCACAAGATTACATGTAAGTAACTGGGTATGACTCTTGAAAGACAATTAGGTCCAATTTTGACTGCATTTGGTCCCCAATGTGGTTATCGATTCTAAACCAACTCAAACTTGATTAAAGTATTATGGTCCAAATCAAACATGTTTTAAATTGTAAAACCTTTTCAAAAGTTGTTTGAATCCACCAGGGACAATAGATTTAATTACATCTTGATGGGAACCTTTTTAAACCTTACTTCAGCGCCCCTGGTCCTGCAGAAGCAATAAAGAAGAATTTCATGTGTTTTTTTCTTAATGATTACTAGGAAATTAGGAATTCTTATTGAGATTATAAACTATTGTAAGATTATGTATGAAAAGCTGGAAGTAAATTAACTAAAACAGAAGGACTCCAATGCATGGTAGAACGTTTTGCCCTTCACCAATTATGCAATGACTTTTAGAATAATCTCACTAAGTTTTTCTCCATAATCAGGAGGTGTTACCATTCAACAGTGGTATAACCAAAAGGAGAAAAAACAAGTTGTTTCCCTAAGGAAAATCCACAAAACAATTTTCTCCTGCATATCAAAGTAGTTCTCTCGGCAGGTGTGGCAAGTGTAGGGAATATTTTAACAAAAACATAATTAAAATTATATTAATTATGATTTAAAGTAAATTTTATTTCACTAATTAAATTATATTTAAGGTGGATATTATTTCAATAATAATGTTTCTAATTATTATATCTTAACCGTTACGTATCTTGAGAGGTTGTTGTGTATTGATCTAACTTTATAAGGAAATATATTCCCACCATGTTCTTTCACTCCATCTCTACATTTGTTGTATGCATATCTATATGTACGAGTTTATCTACTTTATGAGTCTATGGGCAACGAGACATGTATAGACTTGGACCTAGTCTTCCTGTGGTTGTGCATATAGTGAAGACACCGCTGCGAGCTGATTGGATTATATCTTGGAGCTGACTGGGACTACCAACACCCGCACGGAGGGGAGGACTATCAGCTTTAGACTGTTAGGGAAAAAAACACGTGAATAAAGAGTGTTGTATATGATGTTAAGGAATGGTCCCACCCTAAATGAGTCCAAAGTAGGCATCCTCTCGCTGGGTAGGAAAATATATATATATATTTAAATGGGAGAAAAAAGAAGAAAAATAAAAACCCAGGAGTTAGGTTATGAAGAAAAAGAAAGAAAAGACCAAGAGTCTTCCAGAGACATAGTCATAAATATGTCGAAGGGGATGGGCTTAGCCCAATGGAGGTAACCCAATCTTTTGATTAGTGGTTTAATCACATGAAAAAGGTTCAATGGGTAGAAACAATCTACAATGCGTTAAAGTTCAATGAGTAGAAACACTCTACACTGCATGACTCGTTGACAACACTCTTATTAGGAGGTTTTTCAAGGAGATTCTGTCATGCTCATCCTTATAGCATCAGTGCTATGATGTTGTCACGCCCCAAAATTCTGACACGAAAACCCTTATCTTATACTAAAATCTAGTACGTGACTCACATCATTCATCTACAATAATCCATGATTAAAATCAGCAAGAATAAATTTTATTTAAAAATCCATTAATCCAAAGGAAATCTATTACATCCACCAACAAATTAGAATTTCCCCAACTAATTGAACCTTATTACAAAATGTTTTTCTACGAAACAATAATAAAATCAATGTGTGGAAAATTCGGAAAATCTCCATCTCCCATTGAGCCTCCTTTGCAAGTTAAGTTCATGTGCACCTGAAAGTGATAAAGAAGTGAGCTCACAAGCTCAACAAGAAATTGCTAAACACTATCATTGTTCAGTAAGTCAATCCTTACTTATAATCCGTATAAATATACATATATAAGTGACCACGAAATATCTACAAATCGTCAAACTATCTAATAATTAAATTGACTGAACTACAATTGTGCCAACTATGATGCCATTCTATCACATTAACTCAAATTGTGAACTTGTAACCCATCTAGAATTTAAATTACTAAAATTTGACTTACCTCACATAAGCCCTTGGCTCTCCTCAACCAGTTGGCGTTATATTGTCATTACCTCACATGAGCCCCTGGCTCCACTCCAATTAAATGGTGTGAATTGCATAATCCCGGACTACCAACTACACACATGTGGCTGGGTTGTACGTCTACTCGCCCAGATAGCCCCTGACCACATCCACATACTAAGGGCACCTTTAGCCCAATGGCCATAACAAAAGAGTAATTCACTCTCGTAGACAGTCCCTGACTGCACTCAACAAACTCATCATTGGGCAAGTCCCACACTACCGCTCCAACTAGTTTAATCACTTCAATTAAATACTAAATACATTTAAATAATTCTTACTCATAATATCATGAGTTTATCAAACACCTTAAATATCTAATTCTAATGACTCCAAAATGTTCCATAAACTATGGGCTTAAAGAAAAGTTAAATATATCAGTGACTATATTAATTCATGACATGCAAAACCTCAAAACCCATTTACTGCCAACCACCACCTTCATCCTTAGTCTAAATCTCATTCATTCATTACTCCAATTAATCATGTACCCATCATTACATACATTCAACCCACTAGTAAATCACTTGCATTTCTTGAGCTTTTTCTACACCTACTGACATAGGTAAATCTATATATATATATATATATATATATCCAAGGTGCATATAGAGGCTAGTCCAAGAGACAAAAGTACGGACGGATTGTAGCATTCTTCTGGCATGAAGCATGCAAGGATGTTCTTGTTTTAAAACCCTTTGATTTTGACTTCTGAATTGATTGTCAGTGGAAGTCTGGACACTTGGTCCCGGCCCAGTAGGAGACATTGATTGTTCAATGGAAAGAACAATCATGAAGCTTCTATAAAATCACATCATAGTAGTGACCTACAATAGATTAAATTAATCCCACCAATAATTATGTATACATGTATAGACAATCTGTTACATATATACCAATCTGTAGAGGTCCATCCCAATCTTAATGTATAACATCTACACAGTTCAAATACCACTATTCATACCTATTATATAATTATACCAGATCAACCAATCAATTCAACTAAAATCATACACTGGCATTCTCTTATATACATGAAAGTTGAGAGATTCTATAACCAATTCTTTTGATATACCCATAATCGGAACAAGAAAAACACCAATACCTCAATAAAAATAAATCATTCTAATTCACATGTTTATTAACTATCAACTGAACTATAATCGAATTCTAATACATCAATAACTCCATGTGTAATCTCCATATATATGTCTAATTAAAAATAATTATCATGAGTTCTATAGTTAAATCATAAATAATAATCTAACAATTAAGATATAAATAAATACAGAATTACAAGCAAGAATTAACTTGCTTGCAATTGCGATCACAACTTGAGCTTTTATTCGCTTCACAGCAACAAACGTGTAAAAATCCTCGGGATAACAACGTAGGTAAAAACTAAATACAACTAAGTCTAGATATATATCTAGTGATTGAGTTCAATAAGAACACTTTAAATTTCAAAATAAACTGAATGATAGTTTTGCTATCTCCATCCTTATCGTAGCTTTATCTCCTTATATATATATATATAACACAAATTAACAAATACGAGTCTTAAAAATCACGGTTGTTACAGATGTGAAGTTAAGAAAGGTTTCTACCCTGAATAAGTCCAAGGCGAGCATACTCTCACAGGGTATATATCACATATACCCTTGGAGGATTCACCTAAGTGAAATACTAAGGTGGTATCTTAATTCTCATCAAAGCTCTAGGGTACAACCTGAGCATGCCATTAATCGCGGTAACCCGCCAAACCAAGTTTATCGTCAATACTATGTGTCTGATATGTTGAAGTTTGGCTCAAGGGGCCGAGCACCTAGGTTTTCTCAAATGGATACTATTAACACTAAGTGTAGGTTCAAGCCCAGAAGGCACCTACACCGATTGCATAGTATAAAGTTGTCCAATTATATTTACTTATTTTTATTAAAATAGGTGGGGACTGTTAATAATATTTTTAAATAGAAATATAATTAAAATTATATTAATTCTGATTTAATGTGAATTTTATTTCACTAATTAAATTATATTTATGGTGGATATCATTTCAATAATAATGTTTATAATTATTATATCTTAACCGTTATGTATCTATCCTATATATACATATGAAGCATCTACTATTATCTTGAAAGGTTGTTGTGTATTGATCTAACTTTATAAAGAGATATACTCCTACCATGCTCTTTCACTCTATCTCTACATTCTTTGTATACGTATCCATATGTATGAGTTTATCTACTTTACGAGTTTAAAGGTAACAAGACATGTATAAACTTGGACCTAGTCTTCCTCCGTGCAAATGTTGGTAGTACTAGTCAACTCCAAGATACAACTCAATTAGATCGAAGCAATGTCTCCTCTCTCTGTTTACACATGCCTCCTCATCAAGCCAATTCTTTCTTACTTATTTTATTATTGTCATTTTCATTTCTTAATTTCTATTATTATATCATTTTTTTATTATTGAGATTATTTTGTGTTGAATTCTATGATTTATTGTTGCATGCTCTTGTTCACATATGTAACATACATTTTATTGAAAGAAATGTAATGTTCATACTTATTCGGTGATGAATTATTCATTGTTTTAAATCATTGTGTATGAATAAAATAGATGTGTTGCTTTTAGTATCTTATAATATTTACGTGTTCTTTTCCCTAACAATAAGTACAGATAAAAAGTGAAAAAAATGTATAATGAATTGTATCAGCCTATCAGGTGCATCCGAAATGAAAAAAAAGTGAATCGCAATCATGTGAAAACCTGTGGCGCAAAGTACTCAATAAGAAGAAAATATGTAATAGAACTTTTTTCTATCCTATAGACTTCTTACCATTTTTTACGTCCAATGGAGCTTCATTTTTGACTTCCAATGAACTTGCAAATCCTGCACAAAAGTATGAGAATCTGATGAAAACAATGTAAACTTTTTGTGAGCAATAATTTTGGAATCATTCATATAAGCATCACATTTCGTTCCCTTTCTCTGCATTAACCCACAAGCATTATCCTAACAGCACTTCATAAACATTGGAGAAGAAAAGTATTACTATAAAACTAACCTAATAAAACACACATGATGTTGTATATAATATATATGGTTGGCTAATCATAGAAGAAAATATACTTTAATTATGTAAATTAATACATAATTCCAACTGCACTCGCAGCAATAATACTATAATTCAAAAAACAGAGAATTATTTTCCTTTAATTGTAATTACAAGAATTAAGTTCTGCTACTTAGAAGAAATGATGAGGATGCTAAAAAGGATTGGGGTTTTGGGACACCTAGAGCGATTACTCATTAAAACATCATCACTCAAAATGATAGTAGAGTATATGTAGGATGCCTAGAAGGATGGGCTGAACACAAAACTAACCTTTAGCACTATTATGCATAAACTGGTTGCTCTAAAACTCGAACCTGCACTATGAGACTATATAGCTGGAGCTGTTACCACTGGACGACCCCAGCTTAACTCCTCTCCCCTGTTGCAGCCAATGCCACCTTATAAACAATTAAACCTCTTTTCTCTCTCTATATTTCTCGAAGATGTACAAGTCAAAGCTTAAAGATCTATGTCATCAGCAATCATGGAGCATACCAGAGTACTCGGTATTGAAAATTGGCCCCAATCACAACCCCACTTTACAGCCAGTGTCACTGTAAACAGCATAGTCTTTTGAGACACCTGATCAATGATCTGTTAAAGTGTTTCTCAATTTCATCATGTTGTTTTGTTCGAGATGGAGAAATCTTCAGTTGAGGTGGAGCTATGAAGAGATCTTTGTTCGAGGTGGAGCTATGGAGGAGCACGTGAAGACCGAATTCAAGCCAAGGTGGAGATTGTTGGGTTTTGTGGCTCGAATTCAGTGTGCAAGTAGTGTTCTGGGAGAAGTGAACAGGTTCAAGTTATTTGGAACCAGTTCAACTTTTTCTTGAACCATTTGGACATGATTGTAACCCCAATTGAATTAGTTCAAGAAAAGTTGAACGAGTTGGACGTGGAACTCAAAAGACGTTGAAGAATAATACGGTAACTCCTTGTAGGCAAGTTGGGAAATACTTTTCCAATAAGAAATCGGGTTTGAAGTATAAATAGAGGTGAGTGTGAGAGGTTTAGAGAGAGAGAAGGGAGAAAAGATGTAAAGGATTTAAGGGTGAGTGTTGTAAGCACAAGGGAGATGTAATTCCCAAGTGTATAAATGTAGCCTCAAAAGAGATTGAGTGAGCGCTGTGTGAGATCGATCACAAAAGTTGGATCAATCAAAAGTAAGTAAGATTGATCTCATTATTTATTTTTTACACATAATCAATAGCATTTTTCTAACGATGAGTTTACAAATAATATGTGTAATTATTACTTTAAAACAATGAGTTTTTTATTGTTTGGGTTACAAATAAATAATGTGTATATTGTGTGTTTATTTATTTATTTATTTTTCCTTTATGCAATCTGTTAAGGAACTAAATTTATATACGAGGATACACATATTATTTGTATGCATATAAATATTTGATTGCAGGTGCAGATTAAATATTTAATCTCTCTCATGGCCCGG